>VOPJ01006078.1:0-207972 GCA_014673585.1 Semibalanus balanoides
TGTTAATTGTGATGAATACGCTAAAAACATTGAATGACAGCAGCCTGTGGCTGTTGTACAGAGTACCCTTACCAGATTACCGCAAAAGACCATCTCTTCGTCCTTAGAAGCTCAGTCCGACTGCTAACGGGTTACCTTTTTCACTGACTCACTTCACGGTGCACATCCATGTAATGCATCCTCACCTTGATATAAGTCTAGTCTGTCAGATAGTTAACACATTTTGAAGTTATCTCTGCATGTACTGCGTAGCAGAACGGCAGCTTCGAATTCATTTACATTCGTGCGCAGTTACTACAGTTATAAATTGGGACTCGTTCAACAGAAGTGGTCGGCGTCCACAGAACGGGGGATAAACGGCACTGAATTAATGTTCACCGCGGTACCGGGATCCTTCCACAACGCCTGCTCTCCTGGGTAATCATGCCGCAGAGATTGGCTAATTGTTAGGCTCGCGCAAAAACCGACTGGCCTCCACATTGTTATCAAGTTAATTGGACAAAATAATTGCGAGCAGACTCAGAATGGTTATATGATAAGCGCTCAGCAAGGAGTAGTATAATTCTTGTTAATGCAATGCTAAGTGGTGCGCAATAGCACACTCTGAGCGTCAAACTTAATCAGATTTGACCACAGATTAGCTGTTTAGGGAAAATTTATACTTAACACGAAGTTCAGGAAGTAAACAGCATTTGTCTGGATTGTGGGTACCACCGAGGTTGCTGCATGGTTCAATGATGTAATGCTACTTAGCAGTGAATTTTAAGCCACTGTTATATGGTCTGCTGTGGGAAGGGATCAATCTGAGTTCAAATGTCAATTGCTGCAAACTGACTCGCAAAGGTTTTCAAGGTATAAATTTTAGCACTGTTCTGAGGCCATGACCGACTTTGCTCTAATAGATGATCATATGATCACGACGATCTTACTCAAAGTACCATTGATTTCTTAAATTCTCCGTGACAAATCAGTTACCTGAACTATCGAATAAGGTCACATAAGCGGCACAAATGGCATAAAAACGTCGATTTGGTGACTGAGCCAATCGCAAAGAGGCTTTTGTTCACCTCTGAAAACGGTCCTTTTGGCCGTGAGTGCGTCTCCGGTTCACCGATGACAATTTGTCAGCCGTCTGTCACACAGTATCGCCGATAGTGCCAGATCGCCCGTCATCGTCTGAAATGGGCCGAGACCGCCTGATTTCCCGACCTTGGAGCACGACCGGGCCGCAAATACTGCGACTCACCCGGGCCCGAATTCCGGCCGCTCGTTACTCCGCGCCGCTCGGTTGGCCAAACCAGCCGCACAGTCACCGGAGATGAGTTTCTCGATGAAAACTGTCTGGATCGTTCCAGGCAGTGCACACCTAGGCTAATGTGTCTCAAGGGACTGGGAGAATATCCGTCCTTGCCGCCTCTCGACCAGAGTGGGTTCAGTTACGCCAGGCGAGTGGGGCCCCACTCATTTTTTCCCACGAGTTGCCACATTTCACGCTGCTGTGAGTTTTTGACAAACAGTTTTACTAGACCAGACTACCGTCTCCTGACCTCATTTGATAAATGAGCACGATACGGTTAACCCTGGCTTAGTGTCACAAACAAATGCTTTAGAACGGGGTGCATTGGAGCTTACTGGGTCATCTAGCAGTAGGTATATGATCCCTAAGTGTCTAATAAGCAGCATTTGTCATCTCTGGTTTATTGAATGATTTGTTTGAGACCAAACTCATCTAGTATGGTCATTCACATTTCTGCTCACAATTTACCCCGATGCTTAAGTAAGTATAGGCGTTGAGTTGGTGTTGGATCTCAAACCGACCTGCATATCTCGTGCAGCCCTGCTTCTCTAGCTAATTTTACACAACTTACACCTCTGAAGTGATGCTTAAGGACACTAAACTCGAGATGTGGCACGAATTCGAACATCATCGAGGGTGAGTGGAGCTAAATGTCGGCCAATAAGCATCTCTTAAAACTTGCAGAATGCTATAAAAGCTTAGGCACTGTGAAAGATGTATGCACTGGATCTACCAATATAAAGCACAGTAAAGCACTGTGTCTAGCCAGCACGTCATTCAAGCAGCACCAAAATGCCTCTCTCACTCAACCCTGTACTCCTAGCCAGGCCTGTCTCTTCCCTTTTTCGCAACTCTATCCCGCACGGAGCCGACGTGTGAAATCCCTCGGCGACATGACGACAAGCTGACAAGCTATGCTCCCCGTACCGGACAAATCCTGGCGCTGTCAGCCCCGGTGAAGCCGCTGCCAGCTGCGCCTGTCGTCGGCGTTATTCACGAGCCAGCAGTCCAGCCGTCCGCGGCCAGACGGCGGTAACAAAGCAGCGGATTATCACACGGAGACAGAGTCCTCCTTCATCCAGAGACGAGCCGATGAGTCGCCAGTGAGAGTGGCAGTAACTTGTGTGGCAAGTTGGAGTGGCAGTAACTTGTGTGGCCAGTTGGAGTGTCAGTAACTTGTGTGGCCAGTTGGAGTGTCAGTAACTTGTGTGGCCAGTTGGAGTGTCAGTAACTTATGTGGCCAGTTGGAGTGTCAGTAACTTGTGTGGCCAGTTGGAGTGGCAGTAACTTGTGTGGCCAGTTGGAGTGGCAGTAACTTGTGTGGCCAGTTGGAGTGTAGTAACTTGTGTGGCCAGTTGGAGTGTCAGTACCTTGTGCGGCTAAGTTGGAGTGGCAGCTTGTGTCGCAAGTTGGAGTGTCAGTAACTTGTGCCCGCCAGTTGCCGCACTGGCAGTTGTGTCGCCAGTTTAGAGTAGCAGTAACTTGTGTGGCAGTTGGAGTGGCAGTAACTTGTGTGCTAGTTGGAGAGAGAGTTGTGTCGCCAAGTTGGAAGGGCAGTAACTTGTGTGGGCCAGTTGGAGTGGCAGCTTGTGGTCGCCAGTTGGAGTAGCAGTAACTTGTGTGCGCCCGTTGGAGTGGCAGTAACTTGTGTGGCAGTTGGAGTGGCAGTACTTGTGTCGCCAGTTGGAGTGGCAGTAACTGTGTGGCCAGTTGGAGTGCAGTTGTGTCGCCGGGTTTGGAGTAGCAGTACTTTTGTGTGGCCAGTTGGAGTGGCAGTAACTTGTGTGGCCAGTTGGACTGGCAGTAACTTGTGTCGCCAGTTGGAGTGTCAGTAACTTGTGTGGCCAGTTGGAGTGGCAGTTGTGCCGCCAGTTGAAGTGTCAGTAACTTGTGTGGCCAGTTGGAGTGTCAGTAACTTGTGTGGCCAGTTGGAGTGGCAGTTGTGCCGCCAGTTGGAGTGGCAGTAACTTGTGTGGCCAGTTGGAGTGGCAGTAACTTGTGTGGCGAGTTTGAGTGGCAGTTGTGTCGCCAGTTGGAGTGGCAGTAACTTGTGTGGCCAGTTGAGTGGCAAGTGTGTGTCGCCAGTTGGAGTGGCAGCTAACTTGTGTGGGCAGTTGGAAGTGGCAGTTGTGTGGCCAGTTGGAGTGCAAGTTGTGTCGCCAGTTGGAGTGCAGTAACTTGTGTGGCCAGTTGGAGTGGCAGTTGTGTCGCCAGTTGGAAGTGCAGTAAACTTGTGTGGCAGTTTGGAGTGGCAGTTGGTGTCGCCAGTTGAGTTGGCAGAGCTTGTGTGGCCAGTTGGAGTGGCAGTTGTGTGGCCAGTTGGAGTGCAGTTGTGTCCGCCAGTTGGAGTGGCAGTTGTGTCGCCATTGGAGTGGCAGTTGTGTCGCAGTTTGGAGTGGCAGTTGTGTCGCCAGTTGGAGTGGCAGTAACTTGTGTGGCCAGTTGGAGTGGCAGTTGTCGAGAATAGAGTGACAGACGAGTGGCGACATTGATGAAGCGAAATAAGCCGAAGTCGATTTTTTTGAAAATGTTTTATAGACTTTGGCTGTTGTTCGGAGGAAAACAGCAACGAATTATTTGAGGCATTAAAAGGAATGCATTTACACGAACGAGTCTCAATGTGTCTAAAAATAGATCTCACGTTTTAAGTTATAGTTCGAAAAAGTGTGAATGTAAAAGTCTGCAAAAAATACAATGCAGCAACGCTCAACCAATAAAAAGACGTTGGCTAGGAATAAAGTGGTATGCTCTGAGCAGTGCCATCAGAGAGCATCCCGTGGGTGGGCGACACGTCATCACGTCAGGAGCGAGTCTATTCTGACGGTATGACGTCATCACGTCCGGAGCAGACCGGCCCGTCTATCCTGACGGTATGACGTCACTCCGTCCGGAGCAGACCGGCCCGTCCACCTGGCCGGTCCGACCTGCGGTAATGTCCGGTCCTCCGTCCAGCAGTCGGCGACAGACGAGCAGCCCCTGGACAGCCGGGAAACCCTCCGGAGAAGAACAGAGCACGCACGGGTATTTCCGGAGCGGGGACACCCACCGCGGCCGTCTCCCTTCCCCTTCCCCTGCCTGCCCCCACCTTCCCGCCCG
Organism: Semibalanus balanoides; assembly: GCA_014673585.1. Taxonomy (NCBI): domain Eukaryota; kingdom Metazoa; phylum Arthropoda; class Thecostraca; order Balanomorpha; family Balanidae; genus Semibalanus; species Semibalanus balanoides. The sequence goes on from VOPJ01006078.1 coordinate 4,394, forward strand.
TACCAACAGACCACTCGCCAATTCAGCAATGACAGTCACAGCCGCACCGTTCCTATTTGCCTTTGTTGAAAATGTTGACCGAGCAATCGTAGCGCGCGCTGTGGGCACTGGCAGGCCGGGGGCTAATTGGCTGAGGGGTTCTGGGTAAGGGTGGCTCTTCCGGTGCGAACAGAGCGACAAAGGACACGAGGATGACACACCGGCCGGACATTTATTGACCCCGTGTCCCCGCGGCGACGTGTCATCTCTTCTCTTGGTAGTGTGAGGTAGAAGAAGGCGCCAGGTGGACAGAGGTGGACAGAGGTAGCCGTGACGGAGATGGCTCTGGCGGTGGCTGTGCCGACCTTGCAGCCGTGTCATCACCGTGGCGGTGGTATAATTAATCACCGGCGAGATGAGCACTCACTGTGATGAGATTGCGGGCATTAAGGCCGATACGTCAGCAAAGGGCTTGTGCCCCGGCTTCATGGATTTAGCCTCGGCGATGCTAACGAACCCTAGAACCTTCTCTGGGTGCAACGAGGCTCCGTTCCAATGTCAGGAGAAATCGACGTGAATTGTTGGTTTGAAACCGGCGCCCTAATGCGGCGAGGTCATATAGAGGACTCAGGGTCCAACAATTGTATTAGACGAGCTTCGCTGATATCCGGTCCTTCTGGGTCGAGTCTCTTTTGAGTAGCAGCTAGTGGTTCCGTACGTGGATCACAGGGAAATAATTTGCCGAGCTGTGACACTGCCGAGTGCTTGTGTCTGGAGGGATCGTGGCTCGGTGAGCGGTGACTCACTCACGTCAGGCCACCTCCACTTACTGGAATCTGAGTTTCACGTCAAGGTCAAGGACTGTCCACGTTCACGATCACCAGTCAACGTCATTATAGATAATCACACCGTAACGCCACAACGAGGTCACGTCCGTTCACATGCACCCAGGTCTACGTCACGATGATCACGTCACGTCACGTGGCGTCCCGTCATCGCGTGACGCGTCTACGCATCACGCCCCTACAGCTCCGCAGTGAAATCGAGCTGCTAATCCGAGCTCCGACAAAGGTCAAACGACCCGGCCTTCAGCACGTTGGTTTGATAAATATATCCTCCACCAGCTAGGAATAAAACTTGGCGAACTGTGCCTGTCTGCTTTCCGCACCTTGCGCGGCTTTGGTTCGTGTTGCCTGCGGTAGGCAAGTGGATGAAGGCGGCCTTATCTTTGTGTGTCGGCTATGTTGAATGATCTTAAGTTTTGATGCTTGACCATTTTCTATTTCCTTAGCAGACTCCATTCCCGCTGCTATTAATCTCTCGATAACTCGGTCTGGGAGAAATCCAGGCACTGCCAGTCATATGAATTAGACCGCTCATGAGCGCCTTTTCTTTTTTTAATCACGGCATCATTTAGAGCATGTAGCGCACCCGTGTGCAAAACAGGCGAGCCAGTGGGTTATTAAACGAAAACGAAAGGCCAATCAGACCCCCGGTCGCGATACTCCGTGTCAAGCCAAACCGTCTGGTGTTCGAAAAAATCTTCGACGCTTGGTATCTTACTTCGTGACGGTTGACGTCCAGGGGAAACAACTGACCCTCGGACTCGAGGATTTTTACAGAGGACGCGCGGTCATTCCGCGTTGCCTTTTCAATTTTGGCTGTCGATTGGTTTATAGTCCGAACCATCGTCGTGGCTAGGACACGAGCGATGCATTAACCAGTGATCGGAGCCACGCGCAGCTGGCTTTATTCCGTGAGTCACACACCCAGGCGCGCGTCACACTGCCGCGCGCCGACAGGCCCGGACAGGAATGTGCATGACTTGGGTTTTTCAGCCTGTATTCCGGTTCCACATGCCGCGCCGTCGAGGGCAGGTGTGAACGTTGTGCGTGGGAGCGGCAATCTGAGCAGCGGCTTTGTCGCCAGATTGGAGGGAGGTGCTGACCGAGGCGGAACAGAGGGGGGACGGGTGCTGACCGGGGCGGAGCAGAGGAGGGGGACGGGTGGCCTGGCATCTGCCCCAGACGACGGCCCCCTGTCCTGCCCCTCCAGGGGAGGGGGAGGGTGCCAGCCAGCTGCCGGCAGGTGTGACTCACTGCCGAATAGTAGCCGGCAGAGGGGGCCGAGAGGTGCTGACAGACCGATTGTGTGGCCTCACAGTCGGCCAGAAGTCACGTGCGCTCAGCGGGACGGCGCAAAGCAGAGAGGCAGAGGGAAGGAGTGGAGTAGAGTGAAGGATCGAAAAGAGAGACATAGAGGAGAGACGATGTAATGGGGAGAGAGGGAGAGAGGAAAGAAGCGGAAAAGAGAGAACCAACAGAGCAAAGGGAAGGAACAAGACAGAGAAAGAGGAGCGAAACATACGAGGATCGGAACAGAGGAGGAGAGACAGAGGCAGGAAAGGAACAGAGGGTAGGAGAAAGGGCGACGCCACCTTCCAAAGTTTGGGGTCGGGGTAATTTTGAAGTGATTTTTTCCATGCAACAACCCATAGTGTAATATAAAAATTTAAAGTTTTGGGGGGACGCCCTCCCGCTTGGGGGATGCGTCCCCGTCCCCGCTTTCGACGCCGCGTTGGTAGGAGCGACGCAGACAATGCCGGCGCTATACTGCGAGTTTTACGGTGTTGGAGTTCTGCACGACCCAGCGAGCACTGCAGAGATGCCAGTTTGTAATGAACACCGGCAACTCGTCCTAGGCTGTGCGCTGGAGTTATGATAGAGCAGCAGCTGAAAGCCGATCTGTGATGACTTCGTTCGCTGATTGTGAACATGTGCTGACAAACAGATGATACTCTGATGCAATGGTGCTTGCAAAGTTTATGAAGTTTTACAAAGTTTAAGAGTTTCGTTATGTTGTATTTCATTGCATAGTAGCTGTGTATTGTCGGATGTTATTTTGCTCGTAACCCTCGCCCGGGTAGGGCAAATTCACTGCGTGTCCGGGTAGGGGGTAGGGAGTTGGTACGACCCCTCTTGGCGTTTCGCTCCTAATTGAGATAGAGCTTCGATTAAAAAGTTATTTGGGAAAAAACGATGGGGCATCCACCCCTCCCTACCCGGGCGAGGGTTAAAGAGCATGATATACATCTGGCCCAGAGGTGCAAAAGTGTCAAGATGGTCACGAACACGAACATAAAACGCAAAATGAGTCACAACAACTAGGATAACTAGGAGAAGAGTTAAGATCACAATATCCGCAAATTACTATTTCTTCTGAACTCATCATACGTGATTATCAACAACAAATCAAAAGTAAAGTCATGCAAAAATCAAAATCAACATTCTGGCTCTTAAACACCTGGAGCCTTACATAGTGCGCCTTAAACATTTCTTTGCGCTTAAAGGGAATATAGCACCTTTAATATTAGTTTTTAACTGAGATAGCCAGATTGTTGGGTGTACTGAGAAACCTCTAAATCTGAAATTTTTCCTTTCACCGACCTAGTTTACTGATTTGAAACGCAAAAACCGTTGGTCATATGTGGTCATATTTCAACGTCACAATCCGTGACGATATCGCATACGGTCATCAGTATTACTCCACTGTGATTTTTCCACCCGACATTGCTTTTTGACCGTCCGCCAGTATTTCAGTTACCTTGCGTCCGCCCCGTCGCTAACCGAAAGGTTTGACTTGAAAATTGTAAAATGAAATGTCAATATTCTTTGTCAGTTTTCATTGGATTTCAATTTGAAAAATAATGCAGGACAATGGTTTTGAAAGGGCCTAAACTGTTGATGGGTAGCCGAACCGGTAGCTGCAATATTATCCGCAATAGAAGCATATTCAGTACTCTAACTAATGTAATTTCACTCAATGCCAATGGGCAAATTTAACTATGTGGATATGTTATAAATAAATATTTATGTCAATTGTGACGATTTCCAATTAAAAATTACCCCATAGATACATGTGATTGACAAATGTGTTGATAGGGGTGGCTGGTCAATGTTCATACACTACATCCACAAATTATAAGACAGTTTGGTGTTGTTTTACGAAAGTTCGGTTTTCCCAAAAAATATGATTGGCCCATAACTTTGTGAATTTTCATTGGATTTCCCTTTGAAATACAGACAAAGGTCCTTCAAAAAGGGCACAAACTGTTTGAGAGTGTTCTTACCGTTAGCTTAAATATCTCCGCAATAGAAGCATATGCATGCTAACTAATGAATTTCATTCAATGGGCCTAATCACAAACATTGGACAAATTCACTCTGGGTGTGGATTAGTTTTTTAAGTAAACTATCATTGTCATTGTAAGTTGATTTCCTATTAAAACATTACTAAAAATGCTTAGAATAGACGCATTAGTGCCAACATAACACCCTTTGTAATCGCGTCCAATATCTATTTGCGAGTCAGAGAACCAGCGAACGCAGTTGTATTTACGTTTACCATCTGATTCCAAGAAACGATTTTTGCCGTTCGATGCCTCCTTGTGACGTCACCACTCGACTTTTGGTACGCCAATTTGTTGTGAGTCCAATGTTCATATGACTCTTTTCAAATTACAACAAATTCTGAACTTTTTTCGGCAAAAATGAATGCAGGACCGTAATCAGGGCATTCTTTCTCCTCATTCTAACTTACCTTTTCCCACGTGCTATATTCCCTTTAAACATCTGGCGCCTTTACTTTAGTTCAATGTAAAGAGTATCATTATAAAGAATGTCAGTACTTTATTTGAATATTATCTATAGTCATCTGCTGGATTGATAATTCATTCATGAATGAGGAAGAAGTAACAACAAAACTGTTAATGCAATTTACATTCTTTACTAAAATGAAAGCTTTTGGCAGTTTTTGGACAACGATTAAAAAGGCGATGATTGGATTGTTTAACACATATGATACTCTGAATGCTATTTGTATGTATATTGCAATGCAATTGACTTTATAAGTTGGTATCAAGTACTCGATCTCAGCAAACGGCACTGCTTTGATCTAACGATAGTCGCAGCAGCGAGGTCACGATACTGGATCCACAACATTCGAATAAAAAGACTCTGGCACGAGCGTTGCAGTACAATACTGACAAAATGCCTCACTGGGCCTCACCTCACGGCACCGAGCCTCGGTGCACGATGGAATCAGAACAGGTTTTCCTGCTTCACTGGCGTCAAAAAACTCCGATGGCACTCATAAAACCTCCGCCTTGATCACGAGCACGGGTGCTTTTCTGTCAGTCGTACGAAAACCGAACACGACCAGCACAGCTGGTAAATCCCTCCGATCATTGAGAAAGTGGCGAAACTGACTTCCGTCCCTCTCTTTATTCAAACAACAACAAATAACCCGTCCGAACACCGGAGAGGCTGCCATTGAATTGCCTGTCGAACGCTCTGGAGATGTCGACGATTCGTCCGCGGCGCGTACATCACATAAACGTTATCTCGGCGGGCCACGTGAGCTCGCGCGGAGAGAAAGTGAAATCCCAGTCCATCACGTGCGTCTGATTTAAATTGGCCTCGGGTCGGAGTCTGCGCTGTGCAGGGCGATAGTGATCTCGAGTCACTGCGACAGCCTGCTGCCCTCCAGTCGTGCAAGGTGGCGTCCCCGACTCGATCCGAGCACACAGGCACACGCCTCGATCGCCGGTCAGGCGTCACAACGAGCGTCGAGCAGGCCAGGAGGCGATAGAACCTATCACACCACCCGAATGTCCATCGCTGCGGTCACGGGTCAGTGGGGCAAGTCGAGGTCAGAGGGGTCAGTGGGGTTAGTCGGGGTTCATCAGGGAAAGGACGAGTCACCTGCAGACAGTGGGCCTAGTGACCAGCACTGCCTGTCTCCATTCGAGCTGGGATGGAAAACAGGGAATTCTTCCAGCGCTGATCAACTCAACAGCATCAGCAGAAGCCAGCCAGGCGTGCTAGTTGAGACTTGTTCAGGTCACTTGCAAAGGCCTCGTCCTCTCCGGATCTATCTGAACCTCCAACATCCTGATCATCCAATGCCCTGAAGCAAGCTCATGTGTTCCCAAGCTTAACCTCTCCTCCCTTATTCCGGATCCCAGCAAAGTGTGAGGTCATGTCCGGTCACGACGCATCCCAGAGTAGGGCGGGGCGTGAGGGGGAAGCCGCTGGGGTGAACACCGGCAGTACTCTGACCGCGGTCGGGTGTGAGAGGGGAGCCGCTGGGGTGAACACCGGCAGTACTCTGACCGAGGTCGGGGGTGAGAGGGGAGCCACTTGGGTGAACACCGGCAGTACTCTGACCGAGGTCGGGGGTGAGAGGGGAGCCGCTGGGGTGAACACCGGCACCGGCAGTACTCCTGACCGAGGTCGGGTTGAGAGGGGAGCCGCTGGGGAACACCAAGCAGTACTCTCTGACCGAGTCGGGGGTGAGAGGGGAGCGCTGGGGTGAACACCAGCAGTACTCTGACCGAGGTCGGGGGGTGAGAGGGGAGCTGCTGGGGTAACACACGGTAGTACTCTGACGAGGTCGGGGGTGAAGAGGGGGAGCCGGCTGGGGTGAAAAACCGGCAGTAACTCTGACCGAGGTCGGGGTGAGAGGAGGAGCCGGCGGGGTGAACACCTGGCAGTTACCTGACCGAGGTTGGGGGTGAGAGGGGAGCCGCTGGGGTGAACCCGTAAGTAATTGACGAAGTCGGCGGTGAGAGGGAGCCGCTGGGGTGAACACCGGCAGTGCTCATGACCGAGGTCGGGGGTGAGAGGGAGCCGCTGGGTGAACACCGGCAGTACTCTGACCGAGGTCAGGGGTGACGAGGGGAGCCGCTGGGGTGAACCCGGCAGTACTTCTGACCGGAGGTCGGGTGTGGAGAGGGGGCGTGGGTGAACACCAGCAGTACTCTGACCGAGGTCGGGGGTGAGAGGGGAGCGCTGGGGTGAACACCGCAGTACTCTGACCGAGGTCGGGGTAAGAGGGAGCCGCGGGTGAACACCGTAGTACCGAACGAGGTCGGGGGGTGAGCAGGGAGCCGCTGGGGTGAACACCGGCAAGTACTCTGACCCGGGTCCAGGGGTGGAGAAGGGGAGCCGCGGGGTGAACACCGTTACAGTAACTCTGACCGAGGTCGGGGGTGGAGAGGGGGAGCCCTGGGTGACACCGGCAGTACTCTGGACCGAGGTCGGGGGTGAGAGGGACCCGCTGGGGGTGAACACCAGCAGTTACTCTGCCGGGTCGGGTTGAGAGGGAGCCCGCTGGGGTGAACACCGGCCATACTCTGACCGAGGTCCCCGGGGGGGGGGTGAACAGGGGAGCGCTGGGGTGAACACCGGCAGTACTCTGACCGAGTCGGGGGTGACAGGGGAGGCGCCTGGGGTGAACCACCGGTAGTACTCCTGACGAGGTCGGGGGTGAGAGGGAGCCGCTGGGGTGACACCGGTAGTTCTGACCGAGGTCGGTGAGAGGGGAAGCCGCTGGGGTGAACACGGCAGTACTCTGACCGAGGTCGGGGCGTGAGAGTGAAGCCGCTGGGGAACACCGGCAGTAACTCCTGAACCGAGGTCGGGGGTGAGAGGGGAGCCGCTGGGGTGAACACCAGCAGTTACTCGACCGAGGTCGGGTTGAGCAGGGGAGCCCGCTGGGTGAACACCCAGCAGTATCTGACCGAGTCGGGGGGTGAGAGGGGAGCCGCTTGGGGTGAACACCGGCAATACTCTGACCGAGGGTCCGGGTGAGAGGGAGCCGCTGGGGAGAACACGGCAGTACTTACTCTGACCGAGGTCAGGGGGTGAAGAGGGAGACCGCTGGGGTGAACACCGGCAGTAATGACCGAGGTCGGGTGAGAGGGAGCCGCTGGGGTGAACACCGGCAGTCACTCTTGACCGAAGGTCGGGTGTGAGAGGGGAGCCCGCTGGGTGAACACCGGCAGTACTGACCGAGGTCGGGGGTTGAGAGGGGAGCCAGCTGGGAATGAACACCGGCAGACTCTGACCGGAGGTCGGGTGTGAGATGGGAGCCGCTGGGGTTGAACACCGGCAGTACTCTGAACCCGAGGTCGGGGGTGAGAGGAGCCGCTGGGTGAACACCGGCAGTACTCTGACGAGGTCGGGTGTGAAGGGAGGCCGCTGGGGTGATACACCGGCAGTACTCTGACCGAGGTCGGGGGTGAGAGGGAGCCGCTGGGGTGAACACCGGCAGTACTCTGACGAGGTCAGGTGTGAGAGGCGAGCCGCTGGGGAGAACACCGGCAGTACTCTGACCGAGCCGCTTCTAATCCGGCATCTTTGGACATTATCCGGCCACAAAGGCGGGATGTGACGGTTCTCACCAGCGGCGAGGAGAAACAATGTTCCCGCCTTCGGACGGTGAGATACTGAGCGTCCGCAGCAGATTGGACAGCGCTGCGAGTTGATTGCCCCCAGATTGGCGTGCGGGTAACGTTGGTAATGAAATAAGTGGCTCCGCTCACGCTCTAACGCCGTAAAGCACCGTGTATTCAGTGAGCCTGAAAAGGTCCTGTCAAGGGCACGGACAGCCTTGAGGAGATATAGGAGTGGGCCCCACGATGAACCCGCCGACCGAGCTGAGTTCGCCGGGCAGACGCCCGCAGGCGGCAGCTGTGTCGAATTACGAATGAACAAGTGTGGAGTCTGGGTGAGCTACGGTCCATGCACCATTCTTCAGATTGGTATCACACCGATTTGCATGTTGGGCCTAATGGATGAATCTCATATCACTTCGTCTTTGCCACCGTCGGCGGCTGTATGTGCTGTAATTATCACTGACCACGTTGCCATGACACTAGGTATTCCGGATTTCCCCTCGTGGTAACCTCGGTAATTGTGTCATCATAAGGGAAGTCAAAATTGGCGTCAGATATGAACGGGACCCCGTTCAAATCTGACGGTCAGTTTTGATTTCCCTTATGTGGTGACAGAATTACACAAGTGACAACAAGGGAAAAACCGGATTGCCCAGTGCAAAGGAAACGTGACCCACAGAGTGACACAAAATGAACAGTATCAACAGTCTACAGAAATGACGGAATCAGTTCAATATATTTCCTGAAAATAACTTTCAACAGCCACTGATTACAAATCACATTTTATACTTTGTGAATTTTTTGAGATCATCATAGAACTGTGCCAAAAGTATTATTCTCTAATCTCGTTTGACAAAACTACTCCTTACTGGGCTTTCGGGATTTTGACGCCCAGTTTCTGTCGATTTTTCCCCTGGCAGAGCCACCGGCAGGCGTCTCCACGCAGGCTGGCTTCCGCTGGCCGGCGAGCCAGTGGGAACGGGAACAGAGCTGCTGAGAACGGCCGACCGCACTCTCTTCCGTCGACACGCCGCGCGCCTCCCACGCTCCCGATACAAAAACGGCCTGGCGCAGACAAAAACGGTGCCGCGCCCGGCCGCCACGCGGCTGACTGTCTCCCTCTGGAGACGGCCGCCACGCGGATGTCTCCCCTCCCACCGGCCACCGGCTCAGCTGTCTCCATGTCTCCCTCCCACCGGCCACCGACTCAGCTGTCGGGTCCCGACGTCTCCCCCTCCAGAGGCGGCCGTCACAACTCACATCCCTTCCAGAGACGGACGTTAAAGGGATTATACGGGTTTTTGTCCTCAAAGGAAATGCACTCTTTTCCAGTTGTATGACCTTAAAACACGCTTAAGACATATAACAAGGACCTCAACGCTCATTGAGTGCATTATTTCAGTAATCATCAGAGTTAACTCTATCAGCTCCTGGTTATCCCTATTAGTGACGGAGGGACGAAAACACCCCCTTGATATCTCGAGATATACTTGTCAGGTTTTCAAAAAAAACAAAACAATGTTTGTTTTCCTTCAACACGATCTACATTTCTTTTAAAAAATCCAAAATAATTAATAGGGGGAAGGGAATAACAGGGGGACGAAAGCGCCAATTTGCTTAGGTATTTTGTATCCAACACGGCTGCCAGGTTTATTAGCCAATCGTAGCGTATGTAATGGGTATCAATAGGCATTGAATCAGAGATTGAAATATGATAGCAATGCTTTAAAATGCAATAATCATAGGCGTTTGCAGGTCACTAAACATGGGGACGAAAAATACATGGTGAAACAATTTGAGTGGTTTTGTTTTTGGATAATTAAATTGGTGCGATACTCTGACATAAGAATGACTTTGAAAAGGCCTATCAAAATTTGGTCCTGGAACTGCCTCTGCTAAGGATAAGAGTTCAATTTTATGCCATACGCGAAAATCAATTTTAGGGAAAATGCGACAATTTAGTGGGCCTGCTCCCAGCGGCTCCGGAGATATCCACACAAATTGAAGGGTGGCAGAAAAAGACCCCGTGCCACTAATATAGGGTTAAAAGTTTTGTGTTTTGGATTATTGTATGAAGTAACGAGTACTTGATCGGCATTATTGTCCAGTATGACTTTCATCCCGCGCTGTGCCTGGGGTGTTTAAGCACCCTCCTCAGGTTTTTCGACGATATGACATAGCTGTTTGGGCATCAGTTATCACCATTTTGGAAAAGTTTTGACTTAAGGTCATCTCAGGTCATGCCACAAGATCACGTCAAGTGACCTTACATCCACAAATGTTTGTGATTGTGCCACAGCCACAGTATTTTTCCGAGAAATTTGAAACTTGCAAGAGTTAATAATGTTATGAGTACTTGCAACTTATTGATCTCGGATTTGTTGTATCGGTGATCTAAAGTCATGTCAATTTTCTGACTTCCCTATTATAAGTGAATTGGAAAATATACAAATGCTTCTTTCTCAAAGAATACGCATTGGTTCAAGTATTTTTTCAGAATAATTATATTTTAGCTCATCCATGACGACCTAGGTGCAATTGATGCTCAGTGACCTCTGCAAGGTCATCTAAGGTCATCTGAGTTCATAAGCTATGTTTTGGTGATAACTCTTGATATGATATAGCCGAGCAGATGACACCATTGTTTTTTTTTCTCATCGGGGTCAGCTTTTCGCCATTTCCCGGAGACTATGGTGCCGGGGAGGGGGAGGGGCCTGGGGGTGACAACCCCTGGGGATTCCTTCCTCTCGGAGCCTAGGGATTTGATCCGGGCGGCTACCTCCCGGAATCGGCACCACCGGGAATTGAACCCGGGGCCTGCTCCGTGGAAGTCCGAAGACATACCACGGAGCTACCGGCTCCCCCATTGTGTTTGCCTCGTCGAGCCGCTTCGCCCCATGTGCAAAATGGCCTGTCTGGGTCATCAAATCACCTTGACCTTAGATCAAATTTTGATGTTGACCTAACCAGATCACCATTTTTTTTTTTTTTTAGTTCGAATGCTTTGCATGGAAGAATTTCCGAGGTCAGGACCCGCGCTAAGCAAAGCTTGTTCGCACAATTCCTGCTGGTCGGCAGCATTTAGACGAAAGTTTTACGTGCCCGACATACCTGGACACGGTCCGCCCCACTCGCTGACGTCACCTGACCTTCAGTGCTACCGCTGCCACTGGCCGCAGGCCATCCCAGTCAGGAGCAAATAGCGAGCGCCGAAGTGACTCGAACCCGAGCTGCCACTACCGGGATAGGTCAGGAGTCCAACGCTCTCCCACTGAGCTACAGGGGCGGGCGCGGACCACTATCATTTCTCAAAGCGAATTGATGAGACAAACACGATGGTGCTAAATTGATTGCTCTATTTTTGCTAGGTAAAAATTTATTTGCGAAAAATCGTTTGGCAAAAATAGTATTTTGATCTTTGATGACCTCTTAAGCCTAATTTTTTGTCCTGAGCTATAGCCTAAGGAAATGGTGGTGAATGGAAATTTCAAGATTTGTCGACATATGTTTTCGTTTGTTCCTAGCGTCCGAGATATTTGGGTATTTTTAATCGAGGTTCCAAAATGGGAAACTCAGACCTTTGATGACCTCTAGTGACCTCAATATTGATCTGAGATAAAAAAGGACTGAGTATCCCCGAATGTCCATGTTGAGAGTTTTCAAACGGCTGTTTCCTTTTTTACCTACGTCCCATAGGAGTTGAGTTTGAAGGGGGTACACGTGCACTAGAGGGGGAGCACTTTTGTGCCCCCTCCTCCGGATGGTTTTGGTGAATATCTAGAAAACGAAGTGGTGCAGGGCGGTAATGTTTGTGCGACATTTACGGCAACACAATTGCGGATCGTTTGAAGTTAAACAATCGAAATTGATCGGTACATTTTTGAGTTATGTGGATTTGAATTTCAGAATGGCGGCCAGAGTCGAGGTCGGCAAAGCGATATCTTTGGAACCAACAGTCAGATCGGGACGATTCAAATGCCATTTGGTAGCCCATGTCAATGTTCATTTCAAAGCAGAACTTCCGACACATTGCTGTTGACCTGTGACGTTACAAAGGTAAAATTAAAAAAATGGTGACATTTGACCCGATTTGACCTTCGTGACCTCGTTTGACCTTTAAGATGTTAACCTAAGGTCACCAAAGTTGCAGAGAATATAGATCATTACAGCAACTACCTACCCTGTAAGTGCAAACGTTCTATCTTTCATAATTTATGAGATCTCAGGGGGGACACTAAAGTGCCCCCTCCAGTGCGTGTTAGTGGCATACCCGTCTCCAGTGCCGGCACGGCGAAGGTGGCGCCGGCGCCACCGAGCATGGTGCGGATTATCTTAGAATCTGCATCAAATTCAATGGTGCAGTAATGTGAGCGGCTGAGGCAAAATAGCGGTTATGAACTCAGAAACAATTTTACAAAATAACATCTTCTAATAAAAATTGACCAATAAAGACCAACAAAGATGACAGAAGACCTTTCGAGCGCACCTGCACCATGGCATACGTGACAATTCTTGCGTCTATTGATACTTGAATGACGATTATAAAAGGTGATGCTAATTGAAAGACGCAGCAAACCAAGCAAGTCAGACACACGTTCTTTGCATTGGACTAGTTGTCGGTTACCTAACCCACTGTTTGTATGTTTTTGATGGCACGCAAATAAATTGTAAATATTGTATTGACTGTCAATATAATATTAATTCCTCTGAATTATCAGGATTTCACATAATTAAGTATGTTTACGTAATATAGCATTCGGCTCTCTGGTTGGTCGTGACGCCAATAAGCAGTTGCTCAGACAGCCAAAGTTGCATGAGCTTGTCTTGAGTAGTTCGGTTGACACATTTATTTTTAATATGGAGGTTCAACGGAAAAATAAGCACCACATTCATCGCATGGAAATCAAAGCACGTAATTTGGCGGATTTAAGCAGATGCCATTTCATTTGTAATCACGCGACTTTACAGAAGAAAACAAAACTAAAATTGTGAAATTCTACCTTGTGACCAAATTATTAATCTTAGCGGCAATTCATTTTTTTTTAATGGATGGTCGCAGCGAAATGTATCCTAAGGATGACCTAGATCTCTTTCCATACAAGCTCTGGGCCCGACAGAAGCTATTTGAAAACAACATTGAGGACACGTTTGCATTTTGCAAGTGGTTTCTGGGGCATTGTTTCAGTGAGGGCAGCATCCGGATTTGAGCCCACTTAACAACTTCCTGTGGAGGTAACTAAAAGAGTTATAGGTGTTAAAGAAGAAGCTCCAGACCAGGAAGTAACTAAAGACAGCCGTGGGAACTGCAGTGCGGACCATCCCCGCCGACATGTGCCCGTAAGCAACTTAGTGAGTATGAGTTGGAGGGCAGAGCTGTGCCTCAGCTGAAATGGAACCTATCTTGAACATGTGCTGTAGCAAATATAAAGATGACGTTTTGTGTTTGAAACATGCACAGTATAAGCCTTCATGAATTTCTGAGTAGTTTGGTGTGTACAGTGAAGCAGAGGAAAGCGCTTAACCATTTATATTTTCCACGGGAAATGCCGGAAGCAGCATGCTTTTCCATTGGCCGGCGCAATATCATTGATTATTGACGTTACTAAATCAAGTGCTTCATCAATATTAAATTTGTACATACAAATATCTCGCGAAATATTTATTTTTATGGAAAATAGTGTGTTTATTGTTGACAAGCACATTGCCTGAATATTTTGCAAATATTCACCAAACAACCTGCAACTAGTCTGCAAAATAATCTGCAAGTCCTACACTGGAACACAGAATGATTATGCAATTCAAAACTTGGGTATACGTGACTCTGTACTGTTACACACTGCTCGTTCAGGTCTTGTGCTTTTCTTATCTCTCTTATCTCTGGTTTGAAGCGTTGACAATTTGGTGATATTGTGTATGAATTTTGGCATGTTATTTCATGAAAATATAGAATTGCATGGAGAAAAATCAACTGCAGCTGTCGTTTGAAACACAAATATTATTTTGTAAATAATATTGCTTATTTTACTGGAAATATGTCATAAGTGATGTGTTTGTATTAGCATAAAAAGAGGTGACTGACTCTGCCTCAGCAAGTACTGGAGAAAGTACGCGGTGTCATCACCGCACACATTGCAATGTCCTTACGCGCAGAAGAGGTAATTTCCAGACAAAAAAATATGGCTACCGTGGGCCTTCTACCACGTTTATAAGTACGTTTTACTATGTAACTCAATTTTTATGAAGAAAAAAAAGTGTAATCCCTTGAAAGACCCCCTGATCCTTGCCGAGGTCACAAAGTCGTCTGCCTAGCCAATCAGCTCTGCGGGAAAAAGCATCAAGCATATTGAAGGCGTTTTGCGAAGCTTTTCTCGCATTCGTTAATTCGCAACATTTGGTACAATGTCTTATTGTATTTTATTCTCCGATATCTATTGTGTGCCAGATCTCGAAATACTTATTTATATCTAGAACTTACCACTGTCTGAGTACAGCTTACGAAGTTTTTTTCATGAATGGTTGTAAAAGCTTCACATTTATAGTATATGCTCAAAACTATGCGGAACTTCATTGTCAATCAATGCATCCAAACTATGTATTTTTCTAAAAAATCAGATCTAGCAATTATGTTTTGCAGCATGCAACAATTGAACCAAGTAAAATGGGCGGCATGTGATCTATGTTGTCGGCCTGCCCTTAAACCCCAATCACCATCATCAGAACCAAGTAAAATATTTACCACGACCTCATTTTCCTCAGTCACTGCGCGTGATGTCCGGGCGACCACCATCCTCATCGCCACGCTTCACCACGTGAAGTACGAAAGTGCAATGATATCATCATAAATGCAGAGAGAAAACTGCAATCCACTGGAAAACTTTGACTTTCCACTCGCGGCCTATATGGCAGTCTTTGCCATGCACATATGCTGTCATTCGTGCATGTCGGTCATTTGGTATATCACGTGTCAGTTGTTAAATGTAATGGCCGTCATATATGTCAGTCGTCATGCATGTCATCCGTCATATATGTACCTGTCAGGCCATCAGTCATGTCAACCATCACACACGGGACACGCCAACTGCAGACGGGACCGGGCAGATACGCGCGTCGTCAACTTTTGCGAACATCAGCCGGCCCGCGTATTGTGCTCGTCAATCGGCGGCTCGCCGGCTCAGCACCCGGGCCTGTGTCGCAGTTTACAACTGGGTCCGGTTCATCCAGACTCGTCAGGCGAGGCGCCGTTTTTGTCGGGCGTTTTTCCCCACATGGCTATCGGTAAGCCAGAAACCTGAAGCGCACATCCTGGACGGAGGAAAAATCGCGCCGATAAAGGCGGCGTGTCATGGGGACGTGCTGTATTTGTACATGTAGCAACATCGAGACCGCGAGCAGCATGCACACCAGCGAACTGGTACGGTTCGACTGAAATGGTTTGCATGCAGATGCTTTTGGAATGTAGCACGATCACAGACGTGGGAATATTTTACCTTGCGTGTCAATGTGACTGATTTCCCGAATATTTGGGAGATTCCGATGACGAATGATCGGATTTTTTCTTGGTTTTTAAGTTGTCGTAATTGGCTCTCTTTTCAATGAAGTGAATATCGTGAGGTGACACCGCTGAAGAGACCATCTGCTCGGCCCAGTGTTCTATGCCATGTCACTCCATTTGATTTCGCAAAAACAAGTCATCGTCAGATCCTCAGAGCAGAGGAACTGACAGACTGTTTATTGTTCATGACTAGTTCGCGACCAATGGCTCAGTAGTTGCCGACTACTCACCGCAGGCAGCAATTGACATGAAGCTGTCCTGACCTCTAAGACACGTGAACAAAAACCTTTCACACGATTCCTTTACCTATTGACAAGTTTATACAATCTTAGAGAACGTACATGGTTATCTTTTTACGTTTTCGTGACAATCACGGCACATATCGCCTTCACAGATGTCAGAGTTTGACAATATCCATAATACCTTGAAAATGGATGTAGTACACTGCAAACTACAAAGGTACAGGGAAAGAGCAACATTGAATGATACACTGATATATGTTTCAGTGGATATGGTGACTCTTATGTTAATCATAACCAGTATTATTTTTACGGTCAAGGACTAAAGAACCCCTTATATTCCCAATACCTACCTAATTGATAATTTAGCTGACTTTATTTAACTTAATTTAGCTAGCTAATTTAACTTCATTTAGCTGGCTGCTTTAGCTAATTTAGCTAATCTAGTTATTTCCACACATTATTAAATAGTTGTTCTGTTGGTTAGTGTCACACCCAATATCTTACCAAAAACATTCGTATCCACAAGCAAATTTAACTTAAAAAAATAATACATAAGAAACTGAGGAATCTCATACCATAGATAACTCATACCACTAACAATTGTCTCAGTTACAGCCATCTTGCATTCAATGTATTAACCGATATCCATCGCCCTGCTCCTATGTCTGCAGCATCAGAGAGGGATGCTGCCTCTCTGATGGCCCAGTAACAGCCGAGTATAGCGCTCCCATCGTCACCTAAACCCACCACTGATGTCTGCAGCATTCTCTCTGATGGCCCAGTAACAGCCGAGTAATAGCGCTCCATCGTCACCTAAACCCAACCAGCTGAATGTCTGCAGTATTCCTTGCTCTGATGGCCCAGTTAACAGCCGAGAATAGCGCTCCAATCGTCCACCTAAAACCACCAACGCTGATGTCTTGCAAGTATTTCCTGCTCTGATGTCCCAGTAACAGCTGACTTGCCGAGTATAGCCTCCCTATCGTCCACCTAAACCCCCCCAGCTGATTGTCTGCAGCATCCTCTTGAGGCCGCCAGTAACAGCCGAGTATAGGCGCTCTCCTATCGTCACTTAAACCCACCAGCTGATGTCCTGCAGCACCCTCTCTGATGGCCCAGTAACACGGAGTATAGCGCTCCCATCGTCACCTAAACCCACCAGCTGATGTCTGCAGCATTCCTCTCTGATGACCCAGTAACAGCCGAGTATAGCGCTCACATCGTCACCTAAACCCACCAGCTGATGTCTGCAGCATTCCTCTCTGATGGCCCAGTAACAGCCGAGTATAGCGCTCCATCCGTTCACCTAAACCCACCATGCTGAATGTTCTGCAGCATTCCTCTCTGAAGGCCCAGTAACAGCCGAGTATAGCGCTCCCATCGTCACCTAAACCCACCAGCTGATGTCTGCAGCATTCCTCTCTGATGTCCCAGTAACAGCTGAGTATAGCGCTCCCATCGTCACTTAAACCCACCAGCTGATGTCTGCAGCATCCCTCTCTGATGGCCCAGTAACAGCCGAGTATAGCGCTCCCACGTCCACCTAAACCCACCAGCTGATGTCCTGCAGTAATTCCTCTCTGAATGTCCCAGTAACAGCCGACTGCGAGTATAGCGCTCGCCTATCGACCACCTAAACCTCACAGCTGATGTCTGCCAGCATCAGAAGTAGGGATGCTTCCTCTCTGATGGCCCAGTACAGCGAGTATAGCGCTCCGCCATCGTCACCTTAAACCCTACCCGCTGATGTCTGCAATTCCTCTCTGATGTCCCAGTAACAGCCGAGTATAACGCGCTCCCATCGTCACTAAACCCACCAGCTGATGTCTGCACATCAAAGAGAGGGATGCTTCCTCTCGATGGCCCAGTAACAGCCGAGTAATAGCGCTCCCATCGTCACTAAAACCACCACTGATGTCTGCAGCATCAGAGAGGGATGCTTCCTCTCTGATGGCCCAGTAACAGCCGAGTATAGCGCTCCCATCGTCACCTAAACCCACCAGCTGAGCTTGTTTGCACTGACGGAGCGGCACGTGCTCACTCACCGTGTAACCTATGGTTCCGTCGGTTCCGGGTTCCGGGGGCGGACCGTCGCTGTCAGTCCCCACTCCGTCATCCGGAGAGTCCGGACCAAGCCGATCTGTCTCCCTGCCGCCCCGACCCCGGACACATGACAGGACAGCAAGACGTGGGTGCTGCAGTCAAGACGGGTCACGTGATAGGACAACGTGCCAAGGAGACCGTAGTCAGTCAGGAAATGTCCCATGAAGCGGCCATGAGTCATGGAGACCGCTGAACAACATTGCAATCGATCGAGTGAGTATAATTGTCAGGTGTGGACTGGATTAAAGCTGACGTGCACCAGCCGTACCTGCAGCGTCTATTCGTCCAGCTTACGCTGCAATCAGACGACAGATCTTGGCAGCGCGCCTCAGGGTCCGAGTCCTCGCAACATGCTGTCGCGTCATACATGACGCGACACTTTGTGGAGGGACTGTGACCCAGACCACGCGCGCGGCCCTGCCTGGTCGACATACATACTGCCCGGGACGGCCAGGTGGGTGAAGCGCTGCTGAGCGAGGCACGTTCGGACGAGCTGACGGTGGACACGCCCCTCGTCTGCCCCGCGCCGAGTGACGGGAGCGGCGCTCAGAGGCAACGGTTACCGCACTGATGAAACGAGGAGTGCTGAGGTGGTACCGCACTGATGAAACGAGGAGTGCTGAGGCGGTACCGCACTGATGAAACGAGGAGTGCTGAGGGCGGTACCGCAGTGTGAAACGAGGAAGTGCTGAGGCGGTACCTAGCACTGATGAAACGAGGAGTCTGAGGCGGTACCGCACCGATGAAACGAGGAGTGCTGAGAGGTACACTCACTGATGAAACGAGGAGTGCTGAGGCGGTACGAAACACTGATTGAAGAGGAGTGCTGAGGCGGTACCGCACTGATGAAACGAGAAGTGCTGAGGCGGTAACCTGGCACTGATGAAACGAGGAGTGCTGAGGTGCGGTAACGACACTGATGAAACGAGGAGTGCTGAGGCCGGTACCAGCACTGATGAAACGAGGAGTACTGAGGAGGTACCGAACTGAATGAACGAGGAGTGCTGAGCGGTACGGAAAAAAACACTGATAGAAACGAGGAGTTGCTGCAGGCGGGTACCGGACACTGTGAAACGAGGAGTGCTGAGGCGGTACCGCAACTGATGAACGAGGAGTGGCTGAGGCGGTACGGCACTGATGAAACGAGGAGTGCTGAAGAGCGGTACGGTACTGATGAAACGAGGAGTGCTGAGCGGTACGGTACTGGATGAAAACGAGGAGTGCGAGGCGGTACTACTGAATGAAACGAGGAGTGCTGAGCGGTACGGCACTTGATGAAACGAAGGAGTGCTGAGGCGGTACGCACTGATGAAACGAGGAGTGCTGAGGCCGGTAACCGCACTGAATGGAAACGAGTGCTCAGAGGGGTACCATCACTGATGAACGAGGAGTGCCTTGAGGCGGTAACGACACTGAGTGAAAGAGGAGTATGAGGAGTACCGCATGAGAACGAGAGTGCTGAGGCGGTACGCACTGATGACACGAGGAAGTGCTGAGGCGGTACGGCTAACTGATAAACGAGGAGTGCTGAGGCGGTACGCAATGATGAAACGAAGGAGTGCTGAGCGGTAGCCGCACTGATGAAACGATGGAGTGCTGAGGCGGTACCGCACTGATGAAAACGAGGAGTGCTGAGGCCGTAAACGCATACTGATGAAACGAGGAGTGCTGAGCGGTACCGCACTGATGAAACGAGGAGTGCTGAGGCGGTTACGGCACTGTGAAACGAGGAGTGCTGAGGCGGTACCGCCTGTGAAACGAGGAGTGCGAGGCGGTACCGCACTGATGGAACGAGGAGTGCTGAGAGCGGGTACCGCACTGATGAAACGAGGAGTGCTGAGCAGCGGTACCGCACTGATGAAACGAGGAGTGCTGAGGCGGTACCCGCACTGATGAAACGAGGAGTGCTGAGGCGGTACGGCCACTGATGAAACGAGGAGTGCTGAGGCGGTAACCGCACTGATGAAACGAGGAGTGCTGAGGCGGTACCGCACTGATGAAACGAAAGGAGTGCTGAGGCGGTACCGCACTGATGAAACGAGGAGTGATGGGCGGCTACTCGCACTGATGAACGAGGAGTGGCTGAGGCGGTACCGCCTGATGAAACGAGGAGTGCTGAGGCGGTACCGCACTGATGAAACGAGGAGTGCTGAGACGGTACGGTACTGATGAAACGAGGAGTGCTGAGGCGGTACCTCACTGATGAAACGAGGAGTTCTGAGGCGGTACCGCACTGATGAAACGAGGAGTGCTGAGGCGACGAGAGGGACATTGAGAAAAAGGGAGTAGTGAGGAAACAGGGAGATACTGGGAAGACAAAGCAAAGGGATTGTGAGACGATTGAGTGGGTGGTGAGACGTTTGAAGGGATGGTAGGACAACATAAGGATATAAAGGCGTCGGGAAAGATGCAAACATAACAGGCAAAGACTAGAAAATGCAGCAGCAAGTACCGGCGCCAAAGGAGCTGGCTGTGATCGCCCAAGACAATGACATAAGCAGTCAGGAAACCCAGAAGTCGTGGGTAATTATGTCAAAAGCACTGCCTCTTGTGAGTCGCTTACATGTCTTCCTTGCCACCACATGAGTGCGTTTCGATTTTTACATGACATGCTTTTTGCATGAATTCATATGAGAAGGCGCATGACGGAAAATTTCACCTAATAACACCGCTGCAGCCACGGTCCCCTGCATGACAATGCGGCCCGAATTATGCTCGACTATTCATGTCAGGTAGTTGCCGAGTTAACGCCGACTTTTTACGCCGGCTTTCTCCGTCGGGCGTTGGGATTGCAGGAAAACAAAGGCCAGCTTATGCCCACTTCCAGTCCAGCTCTCAGCCAAGCACAGCGAGTCTTCTTCGTTCCAACTTTCGCCTGTGTCGGTAGTAACGCCGGCGGCCCGCCGCCGACTGTTCGGACGTCATTTCTCACCCGAATCGACTGCTGATCCATGCTGAACATCTTCTCCTGGTGTTGAGAAACAGCTCTCCGTCTGTGTTGGGCCACACGTCGAGGCGGCACTACAGTCGCCGGTGAGGTAATCAATCGCCCCGCTGTCTACAAACGGAATATTCTCCGCCGATTACAGGCCTAATTGACCCCTGATGACCACATTTGGACATGAGCAGCCGTTAGTCAGTGGACATTAGCCTTGCTCATCATAGGATTACTCAACCTAGGCGACCCTCAGTCGCTTCATGACCCATGTCATTTTGCCTCAATAGGCACTTAGTCTAACCATCACCAACTGGAGACAATTCATTGCAGTGCCATTGAATGACAGCTTCACATTCGTGTAATTGTATGTCACCTGATTTCCCCCTGTTTTCTCTTTGTGCACTAAAATGAATAACTTCAGTGAACCGACCAGACGGCACTCCCCTCCCCTCCCCTCCCCCCCCCCACCAGCGCACCAGCACCACCACCTGCCGCCGGCCGTCCAGAGGGGCTCAGGAGCGGCATCCGACCCACCCCCGTCACCGTCACCGCCACCGACCGACGCAGCAGATGGATGGGGCGCGCTGTCGGCGTCGACAGACGGTACCGCCAGCGTTGTCGCGTCGGAGGCGACGGCCGCCGACACGACGCGTTCCAGACTCGTTAATGAGCCGACTCCTGTCCAGTCAAGATGAATGAGACGCGGCTGAACCGACGCACCGCAACGAGACTCCGACGGTAGCGACGGCGGTGGCGGCGGCGGTGGCGGCGGCGGGGCGACGGCGGTGGCGGCGGCGGTGGCGGCGGGGAGAGGGGAGGGGGCGTCGGTGACGATGAGGGGACGCTGCGACGCGGTGAAGAGGGTCGCTGCGACGCGGAGAGGAGGGTGGGACCGAGATGTGGAATGCGGGTTAAAACGAGAGCGATATGCGGCTCGTGATGATTGATGAGCGTATGGTGACACCGATTGGGGGAGGAGATGCGCGCCCTCTGGGACCGGACGGGAATATGACGAGGGCACGGTGATCTGCAAATGGTGGTGTTATCTCCTCGAGGTGCGAGGAGGATCGGGGCCAATGGATTGGTTGACGCACAGGAAATGAGAATATGATAAGTTTCAGCTTGAGCAGGTGGAACGGAATGAGAAATATGCAACCAATCAGGGGAGAAGGTATACGGGCGACTAATTATGATCTAACAAAATGTGCAAGAGTAAGAAAAGTATCAACACTTCTTGTAGAGGAATATCGACTGTCCGCTGTGCACATCTACTCAAATATTTAGATCATTGATGATTCAAAATATGTGTTCATAATGTTTCCATAACAAAATATCGAAACGCAAGATATCGAATCGCAAAATATCGAACACAAGATATAAAAAATACAAAATATCGAAGTTGCAAAATATCGAAAGCGCAAAATATCAAAGTCGCAAAATATTGAACGAACAAAATATTAATGAGGCAAAATATCGAAATTGCAAAATATCGAATTACAAAATAACGAATATGAAAAATATAGAAGTGCTAAATATTGAAGATGCAAAATATCGAGAGGCAAAATATCGAACGTAAAATATCGAAGGACTAAATATCGAACGCATAATATCGAGTGACAAAATATTGAAATAAAAATAATTAAGTGGCAAAATATCGAACCAAAAATATTGAAGTGGCAATATATCGAAACCAAAAATATGTGTCTGCTTGATTAAGTGTCACCACTGTATCGAAGCAGTATCTGGTCGATCTACCACAAAGGTTTTCAAGTCAGTATGTGATACGTCTGACCTGCAAGTTTTGGATCTGTGCCACCATCCGTTCGACCTGTAGAGGATTGATTTATTTTTGTGCTACAAATCACTTGACCGGCACGATTTGAGAGGCGGTTAATGGTTATGACATTGTGCGCGGTCGTGGCCGGCACCTGACATCACAGTCGGTCTCGCTGGTCGCCAGCAAGCCTATGGGAGATGATTAGGAAGACGCTTTGCTTTGCTTTTTCAATATTTTGTCCTTCGATATTTTGCCACTTCGTTATTTTCCAACTTCGATATTTTGTTTTCGATATTTTGCCACTTCCATATTTGTTTTCAATATTTTGTCACTTCGATCATATGCGTTCGATATTTTGACAATTCCATAATTTGTGTTCGATATTTCGCGTTCGTTATCTTGCATTCGATATTTTGTCCGACGATATTTTGCATATTCGATATTTTGCCATTTTATATTAGCCGTTTTCACGATGGGTTATTTTTTGCGAAATGTTTTAAAAAAATTATATTTTAGTAGTAGCCGCTTTCACGATGGACTAATTGGCGAAAAAATGTTTTAACCCTCGCCCTACGGTCCCATACGGCGACGGTTAAAATATTTTTCGCAAATTAGCCCATCGTGAAGACGGCTACCACTGAAACATTTTAAAACATTTTAAAATGTTTTAAAACATTTCGCGCAAAATAAGCCATCGTGAAAACGGCTAGTATACAATACGATAATTTGCGTTTTCGATATTTTATGTAATCGATATTTTGCGATACGATATTTTGCAACTTCGATATTCTGCGGTTTCGATACTTTGCGAATTCGATATTATGCGGTTTCGATATTATGCGACTTCGATATTTTTCTTTCGATATTTTGCGTTCGATGTTTTGCGATTCGATATTTTGTTTTGGGATATTTTGTCCGGAACCCGTTCATAATACCCGAATGACATCATTGCAATTCATACTCTTCATTCTATTCCATGCACACCAATTGAAAAATATAAGGTCAGCCATCATTATCTGTCGTTATCAGTTTCCAGATGACTGATTTTCTGAACAATCGTATCAGTTTTCTTCACAGAGTCATCCTAATTGAACTCTTCTTTAATACGTTTCATTTTTCTCGGCCACGCGACACATGGCCGCGTTTTCAGCCATTTAGAAAGCTGTCCCGAGATACACCTATTTGTTCCATGCATCATTATCCTTAATTCCAGCGGCTTCTATAAATGAAGCTAATGGCTGAACAGCCCCAGAACCGCAGTCGGGCAGACGTCCAACACATGCTGAACACTGTCGACAAATCTCGACGCCAGGAGTGTCCGAGTGTCCGTGTGTCATACGGGCGCTGGAGCCGCGCGCGCCACTGGACGGCCGTGGTCATTTTTCTGACCGATGGTGGTCGCCAGCTGCGTTATGATGCGTCGGCTGTTATCCCACTGGGCCAGATATGAGCCAAATGCGTCATTTGTAGAGCAGATGGACTGATGGGACACGTGATTAAGGCTATGGTGTCACTCACTCGTTAGGTTAATCGTCGCAATTACGCGAGGATGACGTTAGGTGATTGTGCAACTGATATTATCAATATAGTGTTTAATGTTTTAACACACCACCAATCATGCGACAACAAAAAGCTTCGTCATTTTTATTATTATTAACCGATGATCAATATTTCATCCTTTCTGTGGTTGAATCAAGTACCATGAAAATATAAGATAAACACGGGAAATGTCGCATGCCAACGGAGTGGTTGGTCAACATTTTAAGACAGCCCCAAGCCGCTTTATACAGCTCAAAGTGACAAGATACAGCGTTATGACTTAAAACTATTCCTGGAATATTGTTGACGACTGACCAAGAAGTAATATGGTTTCCACCACAACAACAGGAGGCTGTTGCTCTGTGCCCGCCCTGATGGCCAATTGACAGTACTGGCCCTGCAGACCAGCCTGTTGTGGCAACATGCGGTTAGTTTTCTGGACCGCAGCTGTCTGCAGCGGATCACCATACATCTCCCATATGTCCAGATGGTCAGGGCAGCCCAGGATAATCGGCTAACGTATGTGTACGTCCGGTTTGCAACAGAAGATAAGCAAGGCACCAACCGTGCCGTACTGTACCAAGGAGCCATCCAAGGAACCATCCGTTGCATTGTTTTGGAACACGACATGTCAATTTCATATTAGCCTTTCTATTTTTGTTTTCAAACAAAACATTTGCGGCTCAAGCAGTCTTCTTGTGAAGAAGAGGCATACTCAGTGAGCCTTTACAGTCCCTCTGCACTGCACAGTGCCACTACGCAGTTGTGGCCTCCTGTCAGCGCTTAGCCCCATAGGAGCCATCAATACCCACTGATTGATATGTCCAGGTACATGATCAATGTGTCCTACCCTGCTCCAGGTGACAGGAAGTCTGACAGCCGGACGCCGGTGTATATTAATGTCATCATGTTTCCTGATATCAGTCAGTCTCATGCATGCTCGATAGTTGATTTAGCAGGCTATATGTCTCCAAAGCTCCAGTCGTCGCCCTGCTCTGTATCCTTCTGTGTGAAGCTCCGGTCGTCCCCTGCTCTGTCTACTTCTGTGTGAAGCTCCGGTTGTGCCCTACTCTGCATCCTTTGTGTGAACTCCAGTCGCTCCCTGCTCTGTATCCTTCTGTGTGAAGCTCCGGTCGTCCCTGCTCTGGTATCCTTTCTGTGTGAAGGCTCCAGTCGTCGCCCTGCTCTTGTATCTTCTGTGTGAAGCTCCGGTCGTCCCCTGCTCTGTATCCTTCTGTGTGAAGCTCCAGACGTCTCCCTGCTCTGTATCCTTCTGTGTGAAGCTCCAGGTCGTCGCCCTGCTCTGTATCCTTCTGTGTGTAGCCGTGGTCGTCCCCTGCTCCGCGCCTTTCTGTGTGGTCCGGCGCCCCACTCAGTGGTCGAACGGTCGTGCATCGGATGGATTGAGTATGTGGTTTGGGGACGCCAACACCGCTGGACGACTACTCGACCCGGCCACAAAAACCGGCCTGGGTAAATAGCTGCGTCCAGACGGGCACGAGTCTGGGCCCGGCGTGCGGTGAGGCGGCCGAGGGAGGGGGAGGGAGGGGCGTCACCCGGCCCCGGCTGCTTACCTCCGAGAGCTATGACGGCTCACGTCGCGCGTACACGCTCCTGTCGAGCGGAACCGAACACCTGACCCGTGACAGGTGGCCCGCTATAAGGGGAGATATAGTCGACTTGATAGGACATGAGGCTTACCAGTGGCCACGCCTATGTTGCGCACTGTGGAGTTCGTGTTCACACACTGCGTAAAGTTTGTTTATCTATATGTAGTTCTCACATAATAGCCGTTTTCACGATGGATTATTTTGCGCGAAATATTTTAAAACATTTTGAAATGTTTTAAAATGTTTAGTAGTAGCCGCTTTCACGATGGACTAATTTTCGAGAAAAATAACCCTCGCCCTACGGGACCGTAGGGCCAGGTTTAAAACATTTCTCGCAAATTAGTTCATCGTGAAAACAGCTACTACTAAAACATTTTAAAACATTTTAAAATGTTTTGAAACAATTCGCGCAATATAATCCATCGTGAAAACGGCTACTGTGTCATATCCTTCGTTTACAAATCAAGCGATATACTTTTTATATCTAGATGCATATGCTACAGACCGCGAAGTGTAAAATAATTCAAACAGTTGCCATCTTGTTTGGGCCGATCCCCTTCTTTGTTTCCATCGGGAGCAGGGTTACTGACACTACGATAGGGTGCTGTCCCGCTGATGACGTATAAGACCGTATTGTGTGGTGTGGGGCTGTGGGCTGTCCAGTGATGGTTCAGAGATGAGGAGACTGCAGCTTTGGGGCTGACTCGGTGACCAACTACACGAGCTCAGACGGTGCGCTTGTCACCAGCTCCGGTGTCTTAAGTAATTTATAGGCAGTCCAGCAGTGATTCGCGCTGAAAGCACCAAGGTTATTCAACCTCAAGTAGCATGGTTCTAACCAGGAAAAATACATTAAATGTTAGGGAAGATTATCCGCAGTGACATGGGATTTTATTTTTACTGCATGCTTATTTATTGTCTTCCACTAAATGCGAAAGCAAATAAGTGATGTTGGCCGATTGCAACTGAATGGCTACAGCTCTACGACAACAAAATGTTCCACGAAAATAGGAATCAAACTCACCTGAGCTGAAAACGAGCATGCTTGGACGCAGATAGCTTAGTTCTGCCCGCTAACAAATAACACTATTCTCCTCCTCCGTTTCATGCTAATTCTCTCTTAGTCATGACCTAAGCAGGGGCTCCCGGCTCTGTTCCACACCTCCCTGTCTACGCTTTCTTAGGACACCTCTTTTTCGGGTGACCACTACTAGGTTGACCTTTCTGCCTACACTCCTTTGCCGCGCCTCTGTTTCCAGTCCCCACACCTGGATTGACCTCCCTGACCACACTCCATGAGCGCGCCTCTGTCTGTTAGAACAATGGGCGCATGCCACCACCACAGCCGGTCTTTACTCGTGAGCAGGCGCCTGTCGTCACGTCCACCCCGGTATCGCCACGCGCCTCCAACACGACTCCGGTAGTCATGGCACGTGGGCGCGAACGCCACCGTGTCCGTGTCCCCCACCGTGTCCATCCGCTGCCGTGTCGGCCGGTGCCACCACCCGAATCCGAACTGATCCAGGAGGAACAAGAGCGAGAGAGGATGGCAGTGGACGTGTACCTAATGGTAAACGGCTGGCGTCGGGCGCGGCTGCTCTCGAATAAATCCGGAGGAAAAACAAACCGCTAAATTGCCGGTCTGTCAGGGTGATATGAAGGAGTAATTACTGCCCATTATCCCGCAGCTGTATTTTGTCTGCCGAGTGCCTAGCCTGTATTGTTCTTGGAGAGCGTCGGAGCTGTTTTTCTGGGTAGACGCGGAAGAGCTTTTAGTCGTTAATATCAGTGGCTGCATTACCTCCTTTCCGCCACCTCCTGCTGGGTACAAACGGATTTCCGCGTGAGTCCAGCCGCTATGCTCGCTCACCGTTAGACATTGCAATGATGAACATATTCTGTGTTATTCTGAGGTGTGAATAATTTCGCAGCTCGAATTGGCTCTGGACTTGCCTCTGTGCACGCTCGATTCGTCACCTGTGAGGAAACGCAGACTTGTTTTTCGGGGAAGGTGAGACTGACAGAGCTCATTCGGTCGGCTGGGAATCTAACCACCCATTGCCAAATAGTCGGCCGCAAATTCTGAGTGGGCACCAGATTGTACGAAAGCGAGCCTCCTAGCTGACGCATCTCCGGGATCGTCTCAAGGAGGTCATGAGTTCACGCTGCGTCCGGGCTCACGCCGTCCCCTGAGGGCATTGTTGTCGAAACGTCCCGGCGCCGCGCATATCTGGCCGCGAGCAGTGCGCGTAGGATTGGTGCCAGGCACCCCGCCCTCCCCGTCCCCGCCGTCCGATCGGTCGGTCCGACCAGCCCGACCACCGCCGTCCAGCCAGCTCAGGCTACCCTCCGCCGGTCTCCAGGTAATCCGTCCCTCCAGCGTACACGCCAACCACCTGGTGTAGACTCGTTGACCGTCCGTCGCCGCACCTTGCCTGGATATCGCCAGGCCACCGCTGCACTGACGCCGCGCGGCCGACTAGCGGGTGGACCAAGACGCCCTCGGCGGTGGCGGGCGCCGGGCGGCGGCGGCGGCGGCGGCGGAGAGCGCCAGTTGTGTGCTGGTAGCTGTGGAGGGGAGAGTGCCGTACCGCCGTTGACGACACTACGCTGTTCTGTCGGCTGTTGAGGGGACCAGAGTGTGCTAGCCGGGAGAAGTGACACAACACTCCACAGATTCGTGAGGCCAGTCGAGAGTTGGCTTTATATTGCTACGGTGGTGAACGATGCAGGTGGTGTGACGTGGAGAACGAGCGAGACCAACACCAGCGACATGTATTGGATTTGTGGATTGCTCTTAGCAGGTGAGTTTTGCTACGGGAATCCGTAGCTGCTGTTTTGCTGTGGTGCTTATTTTGTATTCCGCTCAACGACATATATAGTATTGCCGTAAATTTGCAATGCGGTTTCTTTGGTTAGTAACCTGTTTATTTTTTCACACACATATTGAGCGTCTTATATACCGATGAGACATTTATTTGTGGCTTCAGTTTTCAGAATCTTATTAGTATCGCCGATCCGATGACATAACATCCCTGCTCAACCTCACTGGCTTCATGGCATAACTCCCGGGACACCTTCATTGCGACCCACGGCAGACGTTCCAGACGACCAATTCCACCCTGAAATCTCCCACACCAGTGACCCCTTTCATCCCAACGCCACTGACCACCTCACGTCTTCTCTTCCCAACCATCTGCAAAAAACGTTAATCGACTTCTGATTGTGGGCGCCCCGTTCTGCATTGTTGCACGCCTTATACGCGTGTGCCGGACCACAGGAGGCAGCAGAGTGTACTGACGGCTGCACGGCGGGGTGGCCGTCCAATCGGAGTGTAATTACCCTGCCGAGGCGCCTCAGAGTCGGTAGAGGCACTGTTCCCTGTGCACCCTCTGTGCACCCGTGCAGTGTTCAGCAGTGAGCAGTGGGTACAGGGCGCCGCCGTCCAGATATCCGCCGTATATGGTGGCGCCGCCGCCAGTTGCATGCGCCGGGCATTAACTGGACGTCGTATCGGCGCCAGAGATCGCCCCTGCGTGCAACAGGGGCTCAATCGGGAATTCATACGCCATTTTGACGGGTTTTGAGGTGCTGTGACGTGAAAACTTTACATTGACGTCATATGAATTATGTGCATAATCATTAGCTATGGGTTCGCACCGTTCCTGTTAAAATGTGCTGATTGGGAAGGAAATACGGAGGTCGATTAAGCGAAGAGCCGGTTTTTGCGCCGAGAGTTTTTCCCCGGTAGAGGTCGAACAGTGAAGTATTTTCCCTAACGAGTGGGTGCTGTCAGCGCCTTTCCGGCCCAGTTTTCAGTGGAGCTCCGTTCCGAGTATTAATGATCACGCTTAACGACCACGGGGAACATGAGCCAGGAAAGCTGAATTGGTAACAGGCTGAGGCCACGCTCTACTGGACGCGGCGCCAGATCCCGCTCCAGTTTCGGTCACTTTCCTCGCTGTTATCGTCTGCGTCGAAAGCAGAAGTTGTGTGACCTCCGACAGTTTTGGGTGCGTGACGATAACCTGGGCGTGAAAAATGGAGCGCGGATCGCCACCTTTCTGGAAAGGCGAAGTCATCGCCCGCCGGCCGCTCCACTGCGCCGCGTCAGCCAGTCATTGTCTGATGCACACCGCTGCTGGACAGCGCACGGGACAGGGCACAGGACAGGGTCATTGTCTGATGCACCCGCTGTGGACAGCGGACAGGACAGGGCACAGGACAGGGTCATTGTCTGATCACACGCTTGCTGGACAGGGTAGCAGGACAGGGACAGGACAGGGCAATTGTCTGATGCACACCGGCTGCTGGACAGCGGAAGGACAGGGCACAGGAAGGGGTATCTGTCTGATGCACACCGCTGCTGGACGGGTAAGGACAGGGCAGGAACAGGGGTCATTGTCTATGCACCGCTGCTGGACAGGGTACAGGACAGGGCACATGGAAGGTATTGTCTGATGCATCACCGCTGCTGGACAGCGGACGGACAGTGCCACGGACAGGGTCATTGTCTGATGCACACGCTGCTGGACAGCGGACAGGAAACAGGGAAGGACCAGGGTCATTGTCTGATGCCACCGCTGCTGGACGCGGACAGGACAGGGCACAGGACAGGGTCAATTGTTGATGCACACCGCTGCTGGAAGCGGACAGGACAGGGCAAGGACAGGGGTCATTGTCTGATGCACACCGCTGCTGGACAGCGCACGGGACAGGGCACAGGACAGGGTCACTTGTCTGAATCACACCGCTGTCTGGAGCAGCGGACAGGACAGCGGCAAGGACAGGGTCATTGTCTGATGCACACCGTGCTGGACAGGGTACAGGCAGGGCAACAGGACAGGGTCATTGTCTGAGCACACCCTGCTGGACAGGGTAACAGGACGGGCACACGAACAAGAAATCCGGATATGGGAGAGTTCCTCAGGACAAGTTGACAGGACACCGGGCGGTGTATAAGACAAGCAAGTACCTACACAGGGCACAAGACTGGCCACGGAGCACGTAACAACAGACGCGACACATGGCAGTGAACATGCGACAGCATATAGCGAACAGCGGACGCTTTGGCGTCCAATGCTTCGCTCGTTTACTATGTAAGGAAGAAAGTTGATAGATACCACCGGCGTCTAACGTCCATATTTACATCTTTTCGTGGGCTCACCGTTCACGGACGGGCGTAACTTCTGCCTGAGTCTGATACGTGACGTGTCCACATGAGCAGAGTCTGACACGTGACGTGTCCACATGAGCAGAGTCTGACGCGTCACGTGTCCACATGAGCAGCAATCGGCACGTTCCCTGCACAAGCACGTACGTCGCCGACGCCGCCTTCGGCACTGGCACGTGAGTGAAGGGCAGGACGGTGTCCCAGTTTCGCGCAGTGCTCACAACTCCTGTCCCTGAGCCTCGCTCGCCGCCAGCCCAGCGCGAACGTGGCTGAAACCATGCGCGGACCCAGCACCAACCGCCGCACCGCCGGCGCGAGGCGAGGACCCCGTTTTGGAACCCTATATGTGCCGAGTTTCGCCGCCTCGAACCACCCGAGCCATCCTTAGCCAACGATTTACGACGTCTGACGCCGCTTTTCGACAATTTACGCGTGGACAGCGGCGGTAATCTGGTAAAACACGACCGATACTGGGGCGTGCGGTGCCATTGTGCGGCCCCCACCTCGCCGAAGTTAGCGGCCCATTGCCGCAGACGAGGCGGCAATGGGCCGCTAACCCCACCGACTTTTGTCACGGAGCCGGCGGCGCCGGGAAGCGATTTCTCGGCGGCCATTGTGGGGGACGGTCGCGGGCAGCGGCGGTTTTCAGGCGCTGTTCCCACCTGTCGACGGACTCCGCCCCTGCGGCCGCGGCCAGTCATCCATCATAGCGGCGCATGCAAACACGACCTGCTGCCAACGGTCGGGGGTATACGGAGGGTGAACCGTGGGGTCGGCGGGGCATAGCACGGGACAGCAGGGGACGGCGGGGGACTGCGTGGGTACACAGGAACATTCCGGGGCGCGCCGGAATACAACAGAAACCGCGGACGACTGTGCGAGAGCTATAGCTATTGATGCTTCAACCACGCTGTGCTCACTTTGGGCAGGAACGAAAGGGCTCAATCTGGCACAAGAAGCTGTGGGTACTTTCATCGTGGCCGACAATTAAGAGCGACAAAGGGCTGTTTAAAGCGTTTGAAATGCATGCCGCTTTGGGTTTCGCTCCGACGTGAATAGAAGTGCGGTAATTGTCTGGCGGAAACAATGGAGCTGCGATTGTGTTCCAGGTGGTTACATGGCTCGTGCCTGCACCGACAGGAGCATTCATCATGTGTAATACGCATGCTCTGAGCTGACCATAATTGAATTAGTCAGACAAAGACTAATCGGTACTTGGCCAGCATCGTTTTTCGGAAGTGTTATAGCATTTCCTTCGAATATTAAATGAAAAATCATTAAGTCGAGAGTTGATTTTGTTGTATAGCTGAGTGCGTTGGCTGTTTGGCTTTGGCTTAGTACTACAATCTGGTTCATACAAAATCTAGATCGACAAAATATAGGTACAAGTTCAAAACGTGTATCTGTGGAAGAACAGACGTTTGGACCATTTGCTTCCGTGCAGGAATAGCTGTTAGATGCTCAGATAATCGCCAGGGTTGCATATTATTTCGCAACACTGCTGGCTGCAAGATTAGAGATCAAGCTATTTTCACTTTGATAACATTTCACATTGTTCTCGCTGTTACTATTGTCGCTAATAATCAGCATGGGTATAAAAAATAAAGACGGCATATTCGTGAAAATAATCTTGTGACGGCAGCATCAAAGTCCACTGAAAACTGTGGAAAGCGCGGCGAAGCACAATCGTATCAAATACATAAATTTCTTCTTTCGCATGAAACTTAAACAGCAGGTATGTGTTTGGATCCCATCAAGTGCCTTATTCAAACGTCGCTTTGTTCTCCTTATACCACGATCTCGGTATCAGAAGGCATTTCAAATGCGGAGATCCGCTTCGTTCCGTTTCTCTTCCGAAACAGCTCAGCAATCGGTGAGTCCCTCTGACTCAGTGCTGAGTCTCACCGGCACGTCACCGGTAGCGCGGCCGGCGTGTCTCCTGTCCCACGCTGCTACCTCAGTCCTCGGCAGACGGCAGACAGCGCCGCCCGACCACACTTCCGGCGATAGTGGTGACCATCGCGACCACACTTCCGGCGATAGTGGTGACAATTACCAGCGGTCACTGCTGTCCCGCCACCGGTCACTGCTGCCGTGCCGCCGGTCACTGCTGCCGTGCCGCCGGTCACTGCTGTCCCGCCGCCGGTCACTGCTGTCCCGCCGCCGGCCACTGCTGCCGTGCCGCCCTCCGCGGACGCTGACATGCTGACCGCCGCCAAAGCTACCATGCGAAGCGTACAATCCGCTACACATGGCTATGGACCGTCCTCAGATCAGAAAGTTATAAAACAAACTTATTGTAAAAGTTAAAGTAGCCAAAAACATCAAGTAAAATCTAAAAAAGGAATAAAAAACGTCCAGAAGTCTCGAATCACTTATGGCCGATTGCATGCTTCCGAAACCTCACAAAATTTCACTGAAAGTTGATGATTTTCTCCTCCACGGTTCCGAGACAACACGCAGCGGTCATGTCCGGCTCGAGTCAGCGGGGCGTAACTCGTGCACGTGGGAAACGATGCCGGTGTGTCCGAGCGTGCCCTGGCCGTGAAGGCCGCAGTCAGTACGGCCCGGGGACGGTGGGTGGGTGGTGAGCCGGACCGGACCGGACAGAGCGAGGTGTGGAGGGGAGGGATAGTCAGTCGGACGGCGGGCCGAGCGAGGCACGAGCGGTCTGCACGCGGCTGTCATGGTCCCAGCAGGGGTCCAGAGCGGGGGCGCCGCCGCCGCGTATGGAGGGAGGTGTGATTTAACGGATTTGCATAATGATTTAAACATGATGACGTGCAGGATGGCTGCCTGCATTGAAGCTGGATGGGGAGTCGATGTAATACAATACTGAGGACGGAGGACACGGGTGATCCCAGACATGTTCCTCGTATCATGTTTATCGGTAACAATGAACACTGATCACCATACAGTCACCTTTCACATACGTTGTTCGTTTGTACACATCCACCCGCTCTGTTCCGGATGCTAAATGTACGGATTCTGCTCCTTCATTTCGGGCAGGAAAACAATAAGCCTATTCTTCCACCACGAGGTGAACCATTTGCTCAAAGGAAAGTATACCCTGCGATAGATCTGAGATGTTCCACCGCAGCATGAAGCCTGCTCCGGTTACCACCCCTCACTTGTTCAGTCGTCCTGCTCTGTCTGTGCCATTACACTGTCACTGTTCGCACAGCGGGGCACCGGAGAACCCATTCGTTCCCGCACCATATCGGTCACCGAGTGTCCCGTCCAGTCACGACCGACTCCACCCAGCCGAGGACAATGGCTGATCGCCGCGCCGGACAGCTGCCTCACGACAGTTGTCTCACCACGTCCTGCCGTCTGTCTCACTGTCTCACCACGTCCAGCCGTCTGTCTCACGACAGTTGTCTCACCACGTCCAGCCGTCCCCCGGCGAGGCAGAGCGCAGCCGAGGGCTGGGTCTGATGTTGGAGAGCCATGGGGCAGTGCATCATGAGGGTGGATGTGTCCTATGGGAGTCATTCGTCCTCTGTCGGCCCGCCCACGTGTGCGGTACGTTATAGCAGGGGAGTTTATATGGGAGTCATTCGTCCTCTGTCGGCCCGCCCACGTGTGCGGTACGTTATAGCAGGCTGCAGGGGAGTTTATTGTTCCCGTAAGGATAAGCTGTCATCTAAAACTTCACGCCCCGCCCGTCTTTATAAAGGTGCAATCTACTACGATAGACAACCAAATGATGTCCAGTACATAGCCGGAAGTTTTAGGCAGAGGTAACGGAAGCCAGTGCTGGAACCTACTACGGAATGACTCGTGTGGAATAGAACCACGACAGAATAGATGAGTTAAAACGCCACGAACATCGCTTGAACACTTGTGACGTTGTCCACAGACAGCTTCATAATCCCCGTTGCTACCCATCTGAAGACGTCACCTCTGTTCACCGGAGCGTTCACCCTGAGTGTTCACCTGAGCGCAGTGGTGCGTTGTCAGCCCATTATTTCTGGCGTCATTAATTGTGTTTGTGGGCCCGGTCCAGACGGTGCCCAGTTCCCACGGCGTGCAGCGCCCCTGGCGGCCTCTGTTTCGGGTAGCACTTTGCCGAGAAAACAGCAGATGTTATTGTTGTAGGTGGCTGCCGGGGCGGTGTCGGGTTCCTTCACTGTAACGTGCGCTATTTGACGCAGACCTGGCTGGAGTTTGCTGACAGAGCGCGACGCAAAACACCACGGAAAAAACGACGGGGCGACGGAGCGCGCAAAAACAGAGTCGGAGGGTCAGTAAGTCGGAGGGACGTCTCATGGGAGACGAACGGGGGCGACTCATAAGAAGGGTGCGGAGAAACGGAGCTGAAATTCATGTAATCTGCTGAGACAGCTGGTATGAAATAAGTGACATCTGCCTAGACCGAGAAATATCACAGTCGCTGATTCGACTCTGGTACCACCACCGAGAAAGCTGACAGGGCGGCGTCTCGAGGCCGTATTATCAACACCACCTGCTCTCTTAGCCGGACCGTGAGCGGCCTGAGAAGGAGCGTGTTGTCAGCCGCCTTCAGCGCGTGGTCCACCAGTCACGCACACAACCGATCGGCCCACTGGCCGCCCTCGCACCGCTCGCCGCCGCCGCCGCCCTGGGAAAGGACGCCGGCCAATTGTCTCTGACCGGTTCCCATGTCGGCAGCAGTGACGGGGCGGCTCGAGACATGTCGAGGTCACGCCACGACAGACTCACTTCTAACCCGTAATGTGCCCTAACGATCACCGGTGCGGCCTGGCCGGCCTCGCCCGGCGCTCGTCTCGTTACTTCGGCCACCAATCACGGACGTGAGTCAGGTGCCCGGCTCGTCCGCTCTCTGGCGCACCTGCCGCCGCCGCCCGCAGCGCGGCTGTACCTGCGTTCCCACGTCGTCCAGGAAGCGGCCAATTTAAACTGGGCCCGCGCTGGCCGGCCGGCCGCTGGTGAGGGCGAAGGGAGCGCTGGAGCGGCTGACCTGCTGGTCCGCTCCCACAGGAGAGAGAGACTCGCAGGCGTGTGCCGGCGGCGTCCCACGGCCGGCGGTTAGTGGTAGTTGTCGACTTGGCAGGCGGAGTGCACTGACCGCCATGAACTGGGTGTGGACACAGGTCGTGACTTGGCAGTGTGCAGTGTGCACTGTATAGTGTCGGCCGGCGGGACGGGCAGCTCAGAGACGTTTGAGTAGTTAGTGATCCACTGCTATCCATATTGTGTGTGTGTGGCTGCTTTTGTGTTGTTGGTATGCAACCAGTAACCTGGATAGACAGCCGTCATTTGCATGGATTACTTGAGGTATTTTTGACCAAACAAGTTCTGCCTGTGGCTGTATGCGGCATTTGCAAAGGGACATTTGTGGAGTTATCAAATAGTTTGATAACATATCCACAAAATTGTTTACGAGCCTGCTGCATAGCAGACATGCCGCTCAGCGCCAGCCGAGCAGTGTACCCCGGCTGAGCGACCCTCCCTCTCTCTCTCTCTCTCCCCTCCCTTGTCCCAAAGAAGACATACATTCACCAGCCGGGGCTTTGTTGACGAGTTCTCCGGTCTCCCGCCCCGAGGGCAGCGGGGGTTAATGAAGCTGTCCAGCAGGACTACGAAAATAGCCAGACAAATGATTTACATCTGGCGGTCCTGCTGTTCGCGTAAACAGATCACCTCGGAGACCGCCCTGGGGTGCCCGGGGATCGCCTGTGGGCCACCAGGGGGCCGGCGGTAACCACACAAACCTGCCAAACTAGCTATGGCTGCTGACTGACGCCGCAGGCGCTCTCCGCGACACCGACACGTGCATTTTGTCGGTGGGGAGCGGCGCGAAAAGCGAGCGAGATTCGTGTTCGTTTACCGTGGTGCAGTCTGACGCCTGTGGCTCTGTCGGTTACGGCTGCGGTGCTATTCTCGGCGCGGGTGGTCGCGTGTCCTACGGTCAGAGGTCGGTGCGGAGGTCCGCCTCTGTCCGGCCGGCCAGGCGCGCAAACGTCCTGCCTGAGCAACGCCCGAGCATGGCCCGCTGTGCTCCGGTGGTGGGAGACAGGTCATTAGCAGCGGGGAGCCTGCGGGAGAGGCGTCGGAAGCACCGCTGCCTCCACCGCCCTCGCCGCCCCCACCGCCTGCACCTCCACCGCCCGCGCGGCCTCGCCGCCTCCGCCGCCGCCCGCGCCGTGTCCGCCCCGACCACCGCACCACTGCGCCGCTGCGGAGGCGGCTGTAACTCTCCGGTTTGAAGAGGCCCTGCAGGCTGTTGGTTGTTAAGAGGCGCTGCAGCTGCTCGGTTGTGAAGAGACCGGCCGTCGTAGTGGTATGAAGTGGCCGCTGCAGTGGACGTGGTGTGGTGAGGTGGAGAGTCGCTCCCGGCTGCAGCAGGCGAGGGTGCAGATGTGCCAGAGACTTTGGACTCCTTTTGGGACTCCAAAGGCTTTTGATTACCACAGTCCGCCACAGAACCTCAGTGGACAGTGAACATTGTATGCGAATACTTGTATTTTAATAGTGAGTGCATGATACATATCACGCTTTCTGTGTGCTGAAGAGGAAAGTTCCGGCGTTAGTGCCACTCTCATTGCCCCATTCATGACGTTGCCTGGTCAGAAAACCCCTGCATCAACTCCAGTGTAAATGCATGAAACATTAATAATTTGATCGTCCCATTGTTTGCAAATGAGCTTTTCAGCTGCACGTGCGCTCGTGTCGTCAATGGCACGGCCAAAACGTGCCCTGCAATACCACACCTTATGCTTCGAGAACAATGTGAAAAGCTATCGCCAGCAGACCTTATCGAGGCAGGACATGCAGAATTCGCTACGGTCGTACCGGAGTGGAGGTGTACGTGCTCTGCCGTGCTCTGACCCGTGGCTGGGCGTGCTCTACGCACCTCGCCCCAGTCTGACCCCTTCACGGACCTCGTACCGCCTTCGTCTCACCCCGCCTTGGCCCCGCCAATCTAAATGCTAATGCCTGTTGTTACTTTGGTTGGCCAGCGGGATATGTGACGGCACGTCCGCCGGCTGCGGAGGTGGACCTCCGAGGCGGGTGTTGTCTCATTACCTGGCTCAGAGCCGGCCAGCGGTCCACCCACTGGAGACCGACCAGAGGACTCGGAGACACTGCAGACGGTTCAGAGACCGTAAATAGGTGTCGGAGCCGTGTACAAGTTTCATAGACGGTACGGAGGTCTGGGGAGACCTCTGATGTTTCGTTCTCTGTCGTCTGATGTCTTGTAGACCGTGCAGAGGTCTCTACGGTCGTGCTGAGAGCTCTCGGAGGTCCTGCTATAGGCCTCGTAAGCTGAGCGTCTGTGTCGGCACCTGGTCACGGGCATCAGCCACGAGATTGTGCTAAAGCCGTCTGGTTTGAGCGTTGCATATGGTTACGATCATTTTAACCCGGTCATCTGAGCTGTTGTGGTGGTCAGAATGCGGGCGTAACACGCTGCGGCCTCCGCTGGTCATGATCGCTCCGACGCGGTCTCCGAAGCGGCTGCATGCGATGACTGACCTCTTGCTATGATTGAGCAGTCACGAGCGTTGAGCGCTATGGCCTTGAGAGCGGGGTGTGAGCCTGATGAGCGGTGCCAACCAGTCAGCACAGAGAAAACATAATCGATTACGGAGGGCCTTTTACGGAGGTGCAATGGCTGAGTCGCTGGTAAGCTTCACCACATACAATGCCAAGGGATCGTATTGGGAAAACACACAACTGCACGTGCTGCATTTGTATTATTTCTATCAAGCCATAGTTAAAAATCTAGAAAGATTGATGATACAGCAGATAATCACTAGCAGGTGGCCTCCATCGACACCAACAAAATATCGCCTTTCTCTCCGAAACTTTTTATCTCTCGCTCCGATTTTTCAGCATTATGATCATGTGGAAAACAAGGCACCTAAGGCGGCTTATCAGCCCAAGCAGCCAGGCGTAGTCTGAGCTCACCTGGCGAAGAGGGGGCTCCGGCGGTAGACCCAGGTACGGCCAGCCGGCCAGCGCGGACAGGCCGCCGCGGTCTCCGCCTTTGATGTAACGCATCTACTGGGCGCCGGAAGTCGCCGGCCCCGATCTGCCGTCCCGAGCGGCGGGGGATGGAGCGAGGGATGGTGGGGATTAACAGGGTTCCGGCGCCCCTCAATCCCTACCGACGGCGCGCTCTCACGCACCGTAATGCCATTACTGGCTCCATTTCAGCCGAATGGCCCCGCTGCCGTAAACGAGTCACCGGAACGGACGTAGCCGTGTTCTCCCAGCGCTGGTTTATTGGGCTCGTATTGAGGAGGCCGTTCGCCGGACGGTAAAAATGCACGCTTTTATGAGCTTGTTTCGAGTTTGATAAGAGTTCTTTGGACTAATTTCTATTGGACCTATAGCTGTAAATTGTCCACAGGAAAACGCAAATGGTGTGAGCATGCGAATTTCCATACCGTTAGAATGCTTCAGAATTTCCGGTTGCTTCTGCCGAAGCCAACTTGGTGAGCGTGTATTAGAGCAACAAACATTTATAAGCGTGTAATCGGTCGTGATGCGCATTGTTAACGAGACCAAGTGTGATTGATACGTAAGAGTGTATACCAAGACAATGCCTTCGCACTCGGGAAGCGGACCTGGCCACTTGCCAGTGTTGCTCTGAATCTGAAGCGTTTGTTTCCCTCGACGATCGTTACGTTTGATGGATTTAGTAGAGCTTGTGACCTTTGAAACATAAAAGTATTTATAACAGAGTATAGGTGTAGAATTACTCCACCCAGCGTGACGTTTTGTGCGTCCTGCCTCTTTGTATTCCCTTCTCACTAACCAGAGTATTATGGCATCTTACAAGTTTTTCCTTTCCACCGAGCCCCGCCTGACTTCTCCTGTCACCCCAACACCGTCAACGTGACCCATCGCCGTCTTAACCACCACCAACACAGAGCTCAGTAGGTGTCCCTCGTCTCTGACATGACACGTGCGGTCTCCATCCAGTCACCTCCTCCTACGCTGGCACCACCGCCACCGCCGCCACCGCCGCCGCCGCCGCCACCACCACCACCACCACCACCGCCACCACCGCCGGGCGGAGTTTTTACCACTCAGAATGAGGCCGCGTCTCTGTTCGGTTCCTGACTGGACGCCGATTCATCAGCGTCCAGCCAGATCAGTCCGGCCGATAGGGTCCATTACTGCATCGTTAGCTTATAAACCTGCTCTCGGAAGCTGCGCGCTCGCTCTGGGATGCGACGGAGCGCCGGCGGCTGCTGTCCGCTCCGCCCGGCCCAGTAGCCGCCGCTCGCGGCTCGCTCTGAGATGCGGCAGAACGCCCGCCGGGAGTGGCGGTAGGTTGAATGTTCGCCTTCAGGATCTGGAGCAGACGGTCTGGCATCCGGACGGCGACTGGCGCATATCATTAGCGGTTTCAGTTGTTTAGCTAAACGATGGAGAAAATGGCTGATGAATGTATCGATGGTTCGGTAGCCGCGGAGAGTGGAGAGGAGAGCACAGAGCGGAGAGTGGAGAGCGAGACTGACATCGCGGCCGGCGATGGTGACCTGAGAGAGCGAGAAGAAAGGAGCATGCACCGGCGGCGCGCGACGGGAGACATGGATCGCCGCTGACGGTCAGTGGCACGTGTGACAGTGCGACATTCTCCCGTGTGACAGCTGCGCCGCGTTTGTCCGCGCGCGCCCAATTCGGCGCGTCCGATGTTATCTGACCGACTGGTCCATGGCTGCGCGAGCCGCGGCCAGCTCCGGCCAGCGCCATCCCACACGGAAGGCGAGCCGTGTGTTTTTGTGTCTCGCTCAGCCCAGCGGCCGACGCAGTGGTCGTAAATTAGCCGGCTCGACAACACACGGCGCCGGCCAGTGAGCTGGTAACGGTACAGTGCGCGCCTCACCCGGCCGCTCCCTCCTGCTCCATTACAGGCACCCACCAGTGGTGGGCGATGGTGAATATCTCCAGCTGCAAACTCACATCTGTAAAGAAACACCTCGCCTTGCTGTGCCGTATCTTTGGCCGTGCCACTGCGTGTTTTGTTTTGAGATTTGCCCGTCAGTTTACCCCGTCAGGGCCATCCGATTTAAATCCGCGCCCGTCACCGCCGCCGTTACCTTGAGAAGAGCCTGAAGTCTGTTGTTTACAGCCATCCGAAGGCGGCCATCTTGGCTAAGGGCCGCCGAGATTCTGCAAACAGGTCGGAAGTGTGGCGGAATCCATCGTCGCCGCCGCCGCCGCCCCGGCCGCCGCTCCACCAAAGCGGGTCACGCTGCCTCCGAGGCCGGCTGGCAGGCTGGTGTGCGCATGCGCGAGGTCAAGGCACTCTGGCAGTCGGCGCGGTGGGCCGGCCGGGCGGCGTCTAGCCCCGTCGGGTTTGGTGAACTACGGTCCAGAAAACGCGCACTGGAACCGGCTGCACGGTCGAGCCCGCGTGTTGCGGGATTGAAAGAATGGTGGAGTTGTATGACTATTGTTTGATAGGAGTCATGTCGGACACTTTTCGGTCATCTTCCAGACAATCGTCTTCAATTTCTGCAAAGACAGCACCTGCTAGAAAAAGCGGAATGTCGATTTTTATCCACCGGATACTACGAAATTACTGCACGCAGTAGCTTTCTGAACAATTGTACGGGCACCCACTATTAGCGACTGCTCAATTGACAAGTGCCACTGTCTAATGATCTCGATGAGTCAGCTTTATGACTTGGTACAGGCCAGCGGCGCTTTCCAAAATCTTTCTGCTACGATAATAATCCTCAGAAACCAGGTGATGACGTGACGATCTGCTATGTTCACCGCAGGACCGGTCGAGGCCCAGTCTCGTGTCGCATCTCTGCCGGCCCGCTAGGCTTTGGTGGACGCCACTCGTCAGTGTACCGCCGCATTGCAAACCCAGTCTTTTACCTGTCGGGTCGGAAAACCCACGCGAGAATGCTGTAGAACGGGCCGCATCCAGTTTTCCTGACACGCTTTCCTCGATGCGCCGTGGCTTGACAGCGTCGGCGTGCGGTGCCGGCGGCGCGGCTCGAGGGCCGGCGACCGGAGCGATCGGTCACCAAACCGGCCACACCTGTGTCTGACCGACATTCTATCCACCGCCCGGGGTACCTCGAACGGAGAGATCCACACGAGTCACCACTTCCTCATCCTCCTCCCCTTCCTGAAGCGCCGCCACTGCCACCAGAGGCATGCCATGCGTCATCCAGACGCCATCAGAACGTCATCGAAGTCTGTCCCTCAGCGAGGCAAACGCCGGCGTCTGAGGCGCACTGTGTCATTGGGTTCTCTTTGTGTTGACCCGTTAGACTCCCAGCGCGTCGCAGCAGGCGCCGGGCACTGCCGCCACGCCGCCTCTAATGGGGTCACGTGACTTGCACTCCGCCAGGTCAGCAATTAGCAAACCGGCCGCGACGTGCACGGGAAAGCGACGATCTCGGAGCAGCGACGGTCGTGACGCGGTCATGGAAGGCGAATTTGGCGCGGCTTAGCGAAGGTCTCACCACGCTGCTGATGGTGGAGCGTTCAGGGCGGCGGCTGCAGGGTGGCACCGGCGGTGGTGGCTGAGGTAGCGGTGGCTAGGCGGCGGCGTGTGGGCTGGAGGTGGGTGGAGGCTGAGAGGTGAGGATGGAGGTGGAGGTGGAGGTGGGTCTGGAAGGTAAACACACACCACCAGCCGGTCGCGGTCGGAGGATGTTTGTTTCCAGAGAGTGGCCAATCAGGGACGAACCCTGGCGGCCGGCGGGGCGGCGCTGCGAAGGTCCCTCCCTCCCTCGTCCCCACGCCGGTCGGGTGACGCCGCTCACCTGTTTCCTCCTCCGTTCGCCGTCTGTTGTTCCCCTGGAGGTGACGTGTTCCCCTGGAGGTGACGAAGTCATTGTGTGCTCGCCTCTGGGCTGCTTGAGTGCATGTTATGCTTCCACATTCGGTTTTTCTGAGGCACAATGTGGGGAACTAGCGCTAGGGCGTGCGTGCCTGGATGCGTGCGTGCGTGCGTGTGCCTTTCACTTCAACCTTGGCATGGGCGCTGGAGAGCCTCCCTGGAGAGCCTCTTCTCACCAGAGGTGCAATCACGGATGATCCGCCCCTTCCGGTGGCGCTGAGGCAGTCACGTCACTCTGCGGGTCGTGATCAGCCCGAGACGCCGGTCATCCGCCGGCGGAGCCGCTTCGAATCAAACCGGAGCAATGTAACGCACGCTAATGGTCGAACGCTAATGGTCGAACGCAGCCGGTTCGTTGACGCCGGCGTCGGACATGCGACTGGTTCGTTAGCGGCCCGGCCGGTCTGCCGACCGCCCGATTCGCCGCGGTCACCACCGCCACCGGTCCACGGAAGTTCGCCGACCGACTCTGCTGACCCCGTCCTGACCCAGTGGAGTGACCTCTGCCCGCGCCGCTGACCCGCTGACCGCCAGCGGCGCCATCTGGCGGTCGACGCGGCGATGGACCGGAAGCGACGCGTCCGTCGGCCGACACCTGACCCCGACACTGGCGTGAGCGGTGCCGGCGGAGGAAGTCCACCCGTCCGGCCCACCTGGCGTGCAGTGTTGGACTTCTCTGCCGGCACAGTGAAGCACTGCTGTCCGCTCGTGCGCACATCCGTGGATGGACGGCCGCCGGGTGGCCACAGGTCGGGTTCCCGGGGATGAAGGGTAGGGAGAGGCTCGGATGGCGGTCACTGGGGCTCGCCAGGATCCGGGGCGGACTCGACGCCCGCCCACGGCCGCGAGGTCGATACCGATGGATGGACCACGACCATTGTCCGGTTAATTACAAATAACTACAGCCTCCGTCGGCGGCAGCGGAGGATAGAGAGACGAAAGCCGCTTCTTCAGAGGTGGCCCAGATGCTCAGGAATCTAATGAAACCCGGCCAGAGAGGCTGGCTCACAAGGGGCGGCGAAACTAAGCAGTAAAGTGAGTGTTTTGGTGCGGTCTGGGCCAGGCCCGATATCGTAAACATACTAACGTTTGGTATTTTGTTGCAGGTATGTGATTTCCGTAGAAGATCCAGGCCGCGGCGGAAGGCCCACTCAAAGAGGATGAGTACCCCTGTCGTAAATGTTTACAGCTGGGCATGGCTCCTTGTTCTTGTTCCCGGGCGCATATCGCTGTCTCCTAATCTCCATACGGGGCATCGATTCCTAGTAACTCCGACAGTTCGTTTGCTTACGAGAGTCTGTATGTGTGCCATTAACCTACCGGCCCGCTACACCATTAAACCCTGCTATTTTATGGACATTCATGATGGGCGTTCAGAGAGCGCTCGTCCCGGCTCGGTGAGCTGACCCAGAAGAAACCAACAGGCCACGTGCCGCGCGGCGCCGGCCGGGAGACTGCAACGCAGAGATACCGGCTATCACGCACGCGGCGGAGACTGCAGAGTAGCAGCGGGCGCTAGCACCGGACGCGTCCACAATGGCGGCGCGTGACTCCTCAGCGCTCTGTGAAAACGCCGACGATGCGACTGCGTCATCCTGTGTGATTGGGTGCGCTTTCGAGAGTTAATGAGCGGTGGCATTTACAGCATTCCTTCGCGGTGGAGAGCAGGATC
Source organism: Semibalanus balanoides (assembly GCA_014673585.1). NCBI lineage: Eukaryota > Metazoa > Arthropoda > Thecostraca > Balanomorpha > Balanidae > Semibalanus > Semibalanus balanoides. The sequence continues at coordinate 49,045 of VOPJ01006078.1, forward strand.
AGCGTTGTGAGGGAGCGGTCAGTCCAGGACGATCTGGCGTTGCGAGCCGACCGGATACTTGCAAACAGTACAGGATTCCCCGAGATACTGTGTCACAAAAGAAATGGTGTCATCCTCAGTTGTGACGTCACTGCTACGTCACTGGGTGACGAAAGATGATGGTTTCTGATAGAGGCTACCTCCTCACTCCATCAATTATTTCCCAGTCTGAGATCAGCTTCAAATGCATGTCAGGAGATACAGCCAACCCTACTTATGGTTCGTCACCGTCATTTTTGACAACCCTGTGACGATTACCGCCAACTCACGAGCCGCCATCGACTCTCCATCCATCAACGATCACCGACCCTGACGACGATCTGTCCGCCGTCTGCGTCTTTTGGTGTTGCTGGCGGCGGTGTCAGCCAGTACCGGTCCCACCCCTCCCTACTACGCCAGAGACGCCGACACCGCCGCCGCACGTGTCGGCTCGCTCGCTGGCCAGCAGGCCGGTCACTGACCTCGCGCGGCGGTGGCTCTTCCGAAGGCGGTCGCGAGCCGGCGCGTGCAGTGTCAGTGGCCGGTGGCCGGGCCAGCGCCGGACCAGCGCCGGACCAGCGCTGGACGGACCGGACCGCTGCGAACGAGCAGCGCTGCAGCATTCCGCAGGATGAAATGACCGGCTAGCGGCCGGCTAGCCACATGCGCCTGGGGCGGATTCCAGTGCGCCACTTATATCGACTCGCCTTGGTGCAGCGCTGGTCCGCCAGCGGCCGCTGGCAGTGGAGGATTCCGTGTCGAGTGCAAGTTGAGGCCGCGTTTCGCAGTCGGAATGTAATCCGCCCGTTGGTGATCGTTGCGGATGAGTGCGTTTTGATGCGGCTACAGGGGCGTAGCGAGTGCATCTCGAGTGGCAGTCCGATGGCACTCAGGAAAGAGCTCGAGTTTGTGGAGAGAAAACAATGTTCTGCTGTTTGCGAGTGCCTTCTGATGGACTGTCACGTGCCCGTCATGCTGCTGTCATGCTGTCGTGCGGCTGTCATGTAGCCTGTCACGTGCAAAGTTTTTCCAGCGTTCGTTTCGCGGCGTTCGTTTGTTTGGAGAAGAGCGGCTGAGCGAAAAACAATGCACTACGTGACTGAGGGAGCTAAGACGGCTTTTTTTGCAAGCCGGCTGTGATCGGCTGTTTTTCTTGGCGTCCGTGTTCGTCAGACAGCGGCTGATGAATATGGCCGTGGCTTGTGACGTCACGGTTGGCTAGCTGGTTCCGTGTTTATGCTGTTATATGGCTAGCTGGTTCCGTGTGCATGCTGTTATACCATACTTCTGCCCAGTCGAGCTATCTTTCCATCAGACTATTTTCCTTCCTTTATATACTGCTAACGACGATTCAAATGTGCCCCAAGATAATAATCACTGGAGTTACTGCCTCGGCGCGGTCTTGTCCTCCCCTGGTCAGCGGGTGACCAGCCAGCGTCGGGCTGGTCCTGTGATATATTCATGAAAAACACCCACCAAACAATAATGTATGGGGGTCGGCTGGGCTGACAACCCTGAAGAATGGCGGGGACGCCCCCTGCCGGGCGGCTAAATGGCGGCACAACGCCCTCCGGCAGCCGCCGCAGCGCGTGAAAGGGGAGCTGCACTCCGGCCGCAGGAGAAACTGGAGGCGATAAGCCGACAACAAATGGCTGCCTTTGATACCGGAGAGCCGAGCGCATCTTATCTCGTGCCGATTCAGCGCGGGATGCAGCAAACAGTGTGCGGGCATCTCAGGAGTGGGCCCGTAATCGGACGCCATCTCGCGCGCCTTTCTCGCGCCTCTCGTGGGCCCGCGCACGCGTACCTCTGGACGCGCACCTTTGTGGCGCGGTCTGCAGGGGTCCGCGGGATGCTCACCCTCGAGCGCGCGCCAATGGAGGCCAATTTGGCGGGAGCGGCGCAGCCTCTCATCTCCGGCGGCGGCTTCCCGAGGCGCTGTGGGTTTTGTGGGCGTGGAGGCCGCGGAAAGAGGCTTTCAGCTGCGCCGCGCGGCGACTTGCCACAGAACAAGGCTCAGCTATGTCCTATGAGGGATTATCTCTGTGCGCAGTGGACGGACTAGTGGCTCGCCGGACTAGGCTCGAGGCTAGGCTCGCCCGTGAGCTCCAAGCATCCGGTCAGATTACGCATTCAAAGTTTTTTCGTCGGTCGACGACCGCCGTTTGCCGGTGTTTCTGGGTGTCGCCTGGTATCCTATGAATGTTTGCCGGCTGTTTCGGCGGCATGCGGCGGGTGTCGCTGGTTTATGAGCGCCGGTGGGGTGCCGGCAGGACCGGCGGCGCGGCGGGCGGCGGACTCCGGGCCGCAGCGGCGGGCTCCAAGGCCGGCGGCCGTCACTCGCTGACTGACGGATGCCGCCGCCGGCCGTCAGCTCCACCTATCAGCGACGTCCGTTGGGTGCTGGGCGACGTCCCTTGGGTGCTGGGCGACGTCCCCTGGGTGCTGGGCGACGCTCGGCAGGAACACACTGAAACCCAGCCGACGCTCGGCAGGAACACACTGTTACCCGGCCGACCAGCCGCGCCTTAGTTTGCTCTCCAGCTACAGACTTCTGACTAAATACTAAACTTTTGTTTGTCATGGTGGCGAAAAATTGCTAAGCTGATGTTTACCACCTCTGAAAATCCTGCAGTCCTCTGTGTCCAACCACCCGTATGTCTGTTCAGGTATCTCTCAAGATTTATCACCAAGCTGTCCGATTGCAGTTTTGACTGCACAATCTGGATGACGTGGCTGTTTCGTTGCTGTTTTATCCGATTGGCCGGCTGTCGGGTTACCAACTGTTCCCGTGTAGTGAGCGTCGGAGGCAGCCCAGCACCGCCACCACCGCCGAGACACGGGCGCCGGTGTTGCAGCGGAGACCGATTAGAGCAACAGGTTTTCCAAGGCCTGACCGCTCGCCGCATACGGACCGGCTCTGGCGCCGGGACGTCAGGCAGGCAGGCCAGCTCTGGCGCCGGGACGCCAGCCAGGCCGGCGGCGGACCGGGACCGGTTTAAAGGTCAGCCCGGTCGCTGCGAGGGAGTGTCGTCGCGACAAGCGAGGAGCGGTGACGCAGCGCCGAGGCGGCCATCGCTGTCGTCTAAAGCCAGCGAGACGGACGGGGCCCACCAGACCTGCCCGTGGCGCGCGCGGAGGCGAGCTGGGAATGCGGTGGACGGTTTTTGTGTGCTCTTGGTCCGGTTGAATACACACTGAGGTTTGGCGGCGAGGCCAGGTGTTGTTTTTGCAGCTGTTTATGGCCGGTTAAATTATTAAGTCTTATGGATTTTTGCCAGCTGCAAATCAGGCAGAAACTGAATGACTAATGAGGAATCTGATATGAGCCGTAAACTACCAGCCTTTGAAATTAGGAAATAAAAGTATTTCGATGCAACAAAATCAATGCACGTTTTGGAACGAATATTATCTAGTAGTTATTCGGCCTTAACATTCCGTAAGTTTATCGCACTATCGCACGTGGTCCTGTCTCTGTGCAGAGAAAGAGGAAAGAACAACCTTGCTTAGAAAAAAAAACTACCACTCGACTTTGACACATTGGCCTCTTTCACCTTATACCGTCACCAGTGCAAGACTGATTCACTCGATGTTGAGTATGCGCCGTTCCCTTACAAGGGTCGGCACCGGACGCGAGGCTGGAGCCGGATTGCAGAGCGTCTAGCGGTACTGCGCCGGCGCGAGGCCAGTTCGCGAGGCGTCCTGCTCGCCTCGCGCGAGTTTCTCCCTCCACGTCAGCCGTTCCCCGAACGACAGCCGCCAGCTCCGGTCTGCCACTGCCAGCTCCGTGTGACGTCACGACCGCTTAGTCACGCGCGGCGCGTGAGTGGTCCAGTGACGTCACATGGCCGTGACGGTCTCTCGGACGGTGGGTGGATGCGGTGAAGGCGGTGACATTCCCCGTCTGTGAAGGATGTCTATGACGGGTCCGAGCGGCGGCGGACCGGTGGACGGAAGGACGCTCGGTCACACCGACCTGTATTCGGGGTCCGCTCTGACAGGTGGTCCCCGTTACAGTCATCAGCAGTGATGTATGTGCATACGTTACCGTTGTTCCAGCAGAACATGAGCCGGTCAGGTCCGGGGCGTGACCTTCTGGGCCACAACAGGCCGTCGCCTGACGCCGCCGAGTGTGACTCACCACTTCCCTCCGCGCGGACGCATTGTTTCGGGACAGACTGCGAGACGATCACAAGGCCGGGGACCGTGGCCGCCATTTTCGCCTCCATCCCGCCAACTTCCTGCCATTGTGGCGCGCGGCAGAACCAGTCAGTTGCAGCAATCTGCCGACAGTTTCGCAACCGTCCGCCGCGCCGCGAGCGCCGTATACCCCTCCTTGTTCGCCGCGCAGAAGACCGCCAGCCGGTCTTTGAGCCGATTTCATTGTTCCGCAAGGGCATTAAGCTGTCATTTGTGTCGGCTTTGCTTGGATGAACCATATGATCCGATGAATAGGGCTGGCGGTGGGAATGAGAGACAAAGCCTGAAGTTACAGAGCCACCAAGGCAATATGTCCAGTCCCTTATCAACGATACGGTCAATTGTTGTTGTTTTTTGTCAGAGAAATTTGTTCAAGTACGTAATTAAACAAAAAGTCGAAAGTCGTCGTGAATGGCACGCCCGTTCTCGCCATCACGAGTGCGGCGAAACTGCCCCGAGCTGTAGCCCGGTCGCCGACCTGTCACGTGACCACGGCCCGGCCATCACGCGATCCGGCCATTCCGTTCGGCCAATCACGTCCGATCAGACCGCCTACGGTTCATAAATCTCTCGTCAGTGACGGCGGCGGCCGACCCAGCGGCGCCGCCTGAGGCCGCGGTTGACTCGTCCGTGGCGGCGGCGGCGGCGGAACGGCTCGAGCGAGTATCCTCCGCTGCCCACAGAGGTGTGTCGGACAATCACAGGGCTTCAGTGACCATACCACCACCGCCGTCACTGTCACCGCCGCCACCGCCACCGCCACCGCCACCGCCACCGCCACCGCCCGCGGTCAGACAGAAACGTTAGTCAACCTGTCGAGTCGAACGGCGAACCAGGAGGCTCCTTTATCATTATGGCATAATTACTGCATTTGATTGTCCCTGGCCGCGCCGCTGGTCACGCCTCGTCCGGTGACAGTTCAGCGGTGAGGCGGAAAACAAAACAGAGGTCAGGCCCGGGTCAGGGCTGCCTCCGCCGCCGTCACCTCTTCCAACGTCACCTCTCCCGCCTCCGTCGCCTCTTCCACACGTTCAACCCTCCCGCCGCGCCCGCTGCCCTGCAGACGTGCACGTCACGCCGACGCGCCACGCCGCTGTATCACATCTAAGCATCTGGCAATTGACACAGCGCAAAAAGCGTTGGTGCCAATCTGCAGAACATGTGTGACTTTATTGCTGCGTGAGTGGCGGCTTTCTGGATAATCTCGCTGCCGCCGCTATACCGTTAGGATGCGATGACGGTCGACGTCTCTGTGTGTGTGACGTCTACGCCGGTCTAGCGTTATACCGGTTGTGACGAAGCGGGCCGTGTGTTTCAGCCACGCTTCCTGAGCTGATTCAGCGCCAACTAACGTGTGGTGATTATGGGTGATTATGGGTAGGTACCAGGATCCGCGCTGGGCTCTCTGAGAGTCACGGCGAATTGGCTGAATGAGCCGTGGATAACCTGGCCGCACGCCTCAGATTTGTGAGTCATTCTGTGACTGCAACGCCGAAGAACGAGTCCACTGATCCACGCACGGGTACAAAGGAAGTGCGAACACTTTCTCTGAGCGCTGGTGATCTCCCGTGACCGAATCCGGCGCGGAGGAGGACTCGGGCCGGAAGGCAGCCGTTTGAATCACCTTTCCACGTGACACGGTGGCGGCGGAGTGGCGCGGTGACTGCGCCACATTTGTCACAGACGCGTCACGGTGCAGTTAGGTGCCGACGCCAGTTTGTTCGTCACGGCTTGTGTTTAGGCTTGTGAGTGCTTCAGTGATTATGGTCGGCTCAAATGGAAAGCGCTTCCGAAACGCTCACCTGGAAGCAGGCTGGCTTTCTTTTCGTTTGCATTTCCAGCGGTCGTTAGGCTGTGGAATCTCATTGAAACTTTAACAGCCGTGTCTGAACGTGTATGAAGCATGCGGTTAGTGTCATTATGATGGTTATTGCCGTGACTAAAACATACAACGATCATCCACTGACAGAGAAGAGGCTTACATTTGTAATGTCCACACTGTATATAAAAACCGCCCACATGTCTGCTGTTCACGACCATCCACTAATACGGACCAGTACTGGAAATTACGAGTGTCCTCTTGACCGACCCGCCTTGTTCGATGAGCCTCTGGTGTAATCTCCCAAAGCTGGGCCTCCGGGATCCAGGTGAGGAGCGAGCTTGGGGATCACGTGTGACGACATTAGAGACTGGCTGGCAATCCGGCTGGGTTCATCTCAGGTCTGACCTGACCGGCTCTTCAGGAGCCTATCTGGGACGCGCAGGGCCAGCAGCGGTCGGTCAGGTCACAGAGCAGGCTCGCGATGGGACGAGTTCCAGAGTTGCGAACGGTGTTACAGAGCCGGTCTCCTCACCGCGATGTGGCTCTTCTGGAGAGCAGAACATTGGAGTATTCATTGCACCACAAAAACGGGAAAGCAGCCGCACGAGTGCGGTTCTCTCATATGACAGCAGTTAAATCATGCCAAAGGCTGCAATGTGGAATTCTGAAATTCATTTTACATGATGCAATCCCCTTGCGTTAACAAGTTGTTCGGTTGTTGTTCGTACTTGGTATAAAACTCTTCCCACATTGATGAATAGAAGTATTCACCATCTGTTTTTTTTTAGCCAAATTGTACAATTGATCAGTTCAAGAAACTAGACATGCCATTAATGTCACGAGCAGACGTGGTGCCAAATAAATGAATCCAACCAAAAGTTTGTATGACGTGTGTGACCTGACTTGACCCGCCTTTATGTGACCTGACCTGGTCAGTCTGTGATCTGACCTCAGTCTGTGATCTGACCTCAGTCTGTGACCTGACCTCAGTCTGTGACCTGACCTCAGTCTGTGATCTGACCTCAGTCTGTGACCTGTCCCGTCAGTCTGTGATCTGACCTCAGTATGTGACCTGACTGGTCAGTCTGTGACCTGACCTGACCTCAGTCGTGATCTCTGAACCTCAGTACTGTGACCTGGACCTCAGTTGTGATCTGACCTCAGTTGTGGATCTACCTCAGGTTGTGACCTGACCTTCAGTCTTGTGATCTGACTCAGTCCTGTGACTGCCACGTCCAGTCTGTAGCCTGACCTCGTCTGTATATCTGACCCTTAGGTCTTGTGATGGACCTCAGTCGTACTGCCCGTCAGTATGTGACCTTCCGTCGTATGTGACCTGCCACGTCAAGTCTGTTACCTTGACCTCAGTCTGTGCAATCTGACCTCAGTCCTTGATCTGAACCTCAGTCTGTTGAGCCTGCTGTCAGTCTTGATCCTGACCTACAGTCTGTGATCTGACCTCATCTGTGATCTGACCTCAGTCTGTGATCTGACCTCAGTCTGTGATCTGACCTCAGTCTGTGACCTGACCTCAGTCTGTGACCTGACCTGGCCTTTCTCCTCCGCAGGGGTGGCGCTGACGGCTAGTCAGGAGCCTGATGGAGCCAACGAAGACGTGATGATTGGCCAGGACGCGGTCCTCCAGTGCCACTTCGACCCCACACTGGCCGCGGGCGACGACGTCTCCTTCACATGGAGCCATAAGAACATCCACGAGTGGGACACGGTCGCCATTCAGGGCGCCATCTTTCGGCAGAGATACAAGTGAGTTGGACTTCGCGAACACAGGCTCGGGCGTAGAAAGGAAAAGCTAGATATTCAGAATCACGAAGTTTGTTCCATAGATGGCTTGGGTCATGGATGGAGTCTGAGACTTTCTGTCCTTCAGAAGCTTTATGTATGTGTAGGATGGGCGTTTATATTTATTCGAGTATTTGCAATATTTATGAGCATTCGATTCCATCCAAAGAAAAGGCCCGGGAACATCACCACCGAACTATACACAGGGATATCAGCACCAGTACGGCGCTGTTTGTTTGACCGCCCCGTGCGCCAGTAGGCTGGATGAAGATCCTCATAACGGAACACAGCGCTGGTCGGCCGACAAGAACATTTGATGGATTGACCCGAATGATAATACGCGTGATAGAGTATGCGGCATTACCGATTCAGGCCCGATTCGGCCGCGGATGAGCCCTGTACGGACGCTGCTTATATAAGTCGCTAGCGTTCATCGACTTTCCTGTTGTGGCGTCCGCACGCCTCATCATACCGTCGCTCGTACACACATCTCCGATTGTATATGATTGGACATCTCCAAATGCATCCGATGAAGAGCCGATACCTCTGCGGCGGGGCCGCAGCCGGGAAGGTCCTGCGGGGGTCAGCCCGGCTCGTCAGCCTGACTCACATTACAATCACCGGACGCAGAGAGGGTGCGGAGCGCCGACACCTGTTATCACGGTGCATGGCGGCCAGAACGCCCCTGGGAGCGCCCCTGGACGCCCCTGGGACCGCCCCAGGACCCTGGAGACCGGTTTTTGAGCCCTGGGAGAACCGGTTTGTGCCGTAAGTCGCGCAGGGGCGTCGATGGCGCCAAGGCACCGAGATGGCTCCGGGCCGGCTCGAAGGCGGCGAGGCCACGTCCGATGGGCTTATCCTGATGTAATCCCTCAGACAGGCTTACAGGCTGCCGCTGTCTGACGGGACGTTGGAGAGACTGTGGTGAGATGGAACGGCCAGAGATGTCCGGTGTTTGTTCTGACGGTCTGACACTGCGTCATAAGTTTGGTAGCAGTGGTCCGATTTAGTGTCCGGAGTTTGGTCCAGTGTCCAGCCACTGTCATTTTTGGTCCAGCCATCTCAGATTGCGTTCCAAGTTTCGGTCCGGTCTCCTAATCCGAGGCTCGACCTAAACGCACGTTGGCGGCGCGCGGTACCCAAAAAGCGGTGCATTGGTGACGTGAGGTGGCGACGTGCCGCCGGTGCGCACGTGTGAGCACGTGGCCACGGATCGGCACGGGCGGCAGCTCGGCAAAGGGCATACGGCGGCGCCTTTGATAGTCGGACGCGCGGGGACGGACGCGGGCCATGGATGCCTGAGTGTGCGCCGTTGAAGTCACCATTAGCTAGGCTCAAACCACGGATCGCTGAAGGAACGTAGATAGTAGATACCGAAGGATGTTTGATGCCTATGAGAAGCACCATTATTATTTATAATTGTAAGTTTGCATGGGTATTGGGTACGGTACGGGCGTCTCAGTGAAGTCAGAAAGCTGAACTTAATTACTGATTTCGCCTAGTGTGGTTTACTGGTTATTATGTGCCTAGTACATGTGTTTACTGTTTATTATGCCACCCGGTATAAACTTTGACGTTTTAAATTACATTTTAACAACTTAGTCAAAACAATTTACCTCGGGCCGGTTCGGATTGGTTAATGTGAATTGATCATGTTTTTTTTATTTCGTTGTTGACTTCATATGCGGTTTTTAATCAAGTAATAATGATTGGTAAACAGATTTGCCGGCGCTGCTGAGGTTCCTACTGCTGATATCACCGATACCTCTCTGGTGCGACACCCGCGGCGAGATGGTGAAGAGCCGTGGATATCGGAGAGCAAACTACTCCTCACAGTTGGGTGGGATATTACACCCCTGTCTGCGATCAGCGGGGAGCCACCACTAAATGACCGTACCACTATCTCATCGGGAGGCTCAGACCACTGAGCCACCTTGCGTCTGCACCCCCTCCCCTCCCCCCATTAGCCTCCGCACACCAACGCGACCAAAACGCGTGGAATCTTAATCCTAGAATGAATTCTACAAATCGCGCCCCACAAAGTCGCCTGCCAGGTCGTCTACATTTCGGGCGGGTGGGGAAAGGACAGGGTCGCAGAGAAGTCACTCCACATTCCATTCCAAGAATGTTTAGACAGCTCAGGCAGTGTAAGGACGGACAGGAGGCACGTCAGTGGTTCGGTGTCCGGAACTCCCTCCTTCAAGCAGGCAATCATAGCGGCAACCGGACGGTATCCTGACGAGACAAGTCCAACAGGAATGGTACTTGCACACCTAGTCTAGCCAGGCTGGTACCCTGCAGCACAGTCTAGCAGCGGTATCCCTAAGTAGCACATTACATTGTCACACGTCAATGGTAACGTTGACAACGTCAGGACAACGTCATACGACGTAATTACGTCGTGAAAACGTTGTCACAACGTCGTGAAAGTAATGTGTGCTACTAGGGACACTGCAGCACCAGTCTATAGCCAGCCCACCGCTGTTGTGGCAGACTTGCATCTGTTGTTCTCCGACTGCACGGCTCACACAAAACACTACACCAGGATTATTCCGGCGCTGCGGGCGGCGCCGGTCCACAGTAAACCAGGTGTGCGCGAGGGCACGCACATCACGCACACCTCGCACGCACGTCCCCCGTTCCCGTCCCACGTCCCACGTCCCACGTCCCCGCGCGGCCTCTGTTTGCGCGGGGTCTCGCAAATTCTTTGTCTTGGTGCGGGGGCAGTGGAGGGGGAGGGAAGGGTGACGGCTGCCGGCTGCTGCCGCCTGCTAGTGGCTCCTCCACGGTTGGTGGGGGAGGGGGAGGAGAGGCGGTCGGTGGCCGGACCGCGGGCAGTTCTACCTGGCACCCCTGGGGCCGCGGCCCGCTCCCCTCCTGAGCGGGCCAAATTACGGCGTCCGCTCCCGCCGGCCGCAGCCCCGTATCTGATTAGACGCCCCTGGTCCGCCCAGACCCTCGGCAAAAAGACGCACAGCGTGTAAACTGACCGGCTAAAATTTGATGGGGTGGATTCGATTCCGATATTTGACCGTGCTTTGTTTGGGGACTCAAAGGAAGCATACACAACTTTTTGCTGGTGCCACTGACAGGAATATTTATTTCAAGGCGGGTTTCTAATATGTATGCATACGTTGTTCCTCGAAAGTTACATTATTCAAACTTAGGGCCTGTTCCAGTCGCGCCTCTAACCTCCTCTAAGTTGCTCCAACTGCAACTGCTCTGTGTTAAAGAATACGACTGGACCAAGTGGGAGCAGCTTTGAGGAGGTTAGAAGTGCGACGGGAACATGCACTTAGTCTTCACCTGCAGCGAGGCACTTTTGGGCAGAAGTAACACTGCGGTGCAGAGGTGCTGCCGCCTGGTGGCCGAGTCGTGAGTCTGAGAACAGTTAGGTGGCCGGAGCCTCGCCTCGATAGCCTCGATAGTATCTCACACACACCTCACACTTGGCCGCCTCGCAGCCGGCCCGCGCCGCCGCTGACCCCAACCGGTCTGACGGGCGGGTCTGGTCCGGTCTGCCGGGCGGGTCTGGTCCAGTCTGCCGAGCGGGTCTGGTCCGGTCTGCTGGGCGGGTATGTATGGTCCGGTCTGACGGGCGGGTCTGGTCCGGTCTGACGGGCGGGTCTGGTCCGGTCTACGGGCGGGTCTGGTTCGGTCTGCCGGGTGCAGTCGAGGCAGGTTTTGGCTGCGCTGGTCTCGTGTGGCCGTACTGCGCAGAGGCCTGTTGGCAGCAGTCCTTGTCAGACTCAGTAATGCCGGTCTTAGACGGATGAGCACCTTGAGCAGTCGTTTCACATTTACATCGGCAGACTGTCAGCCCGTGCCACTGCCTTCAACGCCGCTGGAGCCATGCAGGGAAGCGGGTTGACCTCGGTACACATGCACCTTATCCAGAGACAAGGACACTCGCAAATGGTTCCAGACGGCCTTTGGGACAAGTCCGAACGTCATTTCTCTTGTTAATGAAGCAAACGGAATGTGAATGGCTTCTAGCTGACACGACAGTTCGCTATTTCCCTGACTGACAGACGGTGTAATGAAGGCCACGGGATCACGCTGCTTCACAGAACAGCATTCCCCGGACTGGTACCGGGAAATTATGCGCCTCACTGGAGAGTAGATGCCACTTCTGAACACACTCACGCGAACAGCACCATGAACAGCCCCAGGAGACGTTGCCTTGAGATCATAGCGTTAGCAGAATAGAGCTCGAGAGGCTTCGCTTAACTCTTTCTGCCACCCCGCTTACAAAGCCTGCAGGCGTGTTCCACTCTGAGTCTCCTCAACGTATGGGTGTGGTACGCCGGGTGAGACAAAGGTAGATGGCCACTCGGCAACCCAGCCTTGGCGACCATCGGCGACCTATTGGAGACTCTGCGACTTGACGTGGCGACTTGGTGAGTTGGCGACTCCTCGGCGACTTGTTAGCGACCCGACAGCCGTCAGCTCGGTCAGTCGACCCGGCGTCGTCGTGGCGGGACCGTTCAGAGCCGATAGGCTGTCCTTTGCCGAGCCCATCGCCTCAGATCTCATCAGTACCTCTCAGATCTCATCAGCACCTCGACAAGACATTCGCATTAGGCGGCGGCGCCGGGACGACAGCTCCCGCTTCGTCCTCTGTCTCGGGACCTGACGTCCTCGTAAGGATTTATTTGTGCCAGAGAAGTCCATGTATGAACTGAAGTTGATTGGTGACAGGATTACAGAATGATTAACTATAGCCAACTGCTTTAAACTCATAAAGCACAAGTTGTTTTTCTTATGAATAAAAATATTTTGATTACATGGTGCTTCCCTAAGTTGTTAATTTATTGATAGCATGTAAGACTGTTAGTGGCGTGTATCCCAATATATCGACCCTGGAGCTGGGATAGCGCCTGAGTCACCAATGCGGGTGTTAAATACCCCGAGCTGTGATATGCGGGCGGACACTGCGCCTGTCATGCGTCACTGAATGGATCACCAGATGACGCACTGATGAGCACACTCTGAACTCCCCGGGATGACGCACTGGTGACACACTCTTAACTCTCGGTACAGTGTCAACTGCAGATATGGTAGAATTACTTAAACAGTTAACGCAGTTAAACTCCCAATAATATAGGCATGGCCTCAATTGGTAAGTGTGCTTTATAAGTTCAGTTTTGTATGTACTGGATACAAATGTGTTTTGCTCTGAATATGTATGTACAATACTTTTAATAAAGCGTCAACTTATCTTGAACATTTACTGATGTTTCTGTTGGTATAAGTTAATATATTGGCCTCTTCAGTTATTTATGTGATGACTGATGTTTCGAACCTTCCGCATATACCCCAGGCAAACCTACCACCACCGTAAATTGACCTCTTCGTCTCCTATCTATTTCAGTGTCGATTACCGTCCCACGGAGGGCACGTACGACTTGCACATCTCCGGAGCCAACTACGGCACCGACAACGGCCAGTTCGTGTGCAAGGTGCGCCGCGTCGGCTCCAGCACCAACCTGCACACAGAGAAGGTCTCCCTGACGGTGCTGATGCCGCCCGACCCGCCGTCCATCTCTGCCACTGAAGCTCCCATGGAGGAGGGCACACCGACAGAGCTGGAGTGTAGCTCTGTGGGAGGCAGTCCGCCGCCGAAGATTCGCTGGTACCGGCGCGGCTCGAGTAACCCGCTGCCGGCCGAGCTGACGGCTGCTGAGGACCGGTCGCAGCCGACGGTGTCCCGTCTGACGCTGCAGCCGCACAGGAAGGACGACCAGCAGTGGCTCGAGTGTGTCGCCTGGAACCGGGCCATGGCCGAGGGCGAGAGACTCACCACAGAGACACAGCTCGACGTCAACTGTGAGTACCCGGCTGACGGTGCGGCCAACTTACCCGGCCTGGGGGTAGGGCCAGGTTACCCGGCTGACGGTGCGGCCAAGTTACCCGGCTGACGGTGGGGCCACCTTACCCGGCTGAGGGTGAGGCCAAGTTACCCGGCTGAGGGTGGGGCCAAGGTCTTTGCTCGTTGAAGCACCTGGTGTGGTGCCTCAGTGATGGAAATGCGTGTGCGTGGACTCTGATCAGTGATCAGTCCATGTTCGGTACGCCAAATTAGGTTGTGAGGCCAAGGGTTTTCGGACAAAAACTGTAGACTTTCTGTCCATAAATAGGTATGCTCACACGAAACTAAGCGAAATCGTTCTAAGCTTGGCGTACTTGCATATCACAGACTTTATCGCACCAAGAACTTACGAACGCCCACAAAATGCGTGCAAACTTACACAAATGTATACAGATTGGCACTATCTCTCTCTCTCTCTCACGGAACTGACCGTCTCCACTATCCACACAACCTTCTCTCATTGCGTGACTGAGAGCCCCGGTGTTGGCGGCGGACGGTGAGGCGGACTGCGCCTATCTACCCATCTGGCGCCGCCGGGTCGCGGCCAGCCCCTCTGTCCGCGCCTGCCGCCGGCTCGCCGGAAAGGCCTGTCCGCCGCCACCCGTCCCACCGGCTACTTAATCCAAGGCTGATCTGGCAAACAACGCTACTGCCGTCACGTTTTTGCGCTGAGGCGCGTCGTGAGGCAGCTTGGAGCGGCTGACAGTGGCTCGCTGACTCGGCGACGGCTCGTGGCGACTCGCCTGTCCGGCCAGCCGGCTGCCCTGCCGGCCGCCCCGCCGCTCGTCACAGTGATTGCGAGGGTACACGCGTGGAACATTTAGTTCCAAGACCGCCTTCCACCCCTCTGCTCAGTAACGGCACCGGTTCACATAGATCACGAAGTGCAGTGGCCGTGCACCCTGCAAGAGCGTCTGTCGCTGGACCGCCCGCAGGCTGCCGGTAATGCTGGTAGATGGTGGAACATTGGCCAACGCGTTCCTGTAACCCTGGACGGGGGACAGCCGCGATTTAAATACCCCTGGAAGTTAATCCATTCCTAGAACTCCATAGACTATAACGGCTGTACCGCGAAGGCAGTCTGTCTCATCGTCACCAGCCGCGATGCTCGAGTCTCGGATCTCCGCGCTGCACGCTCTACGTGGGCAGTGCTGTCGTCACTGATGTGACGTCACGGCCGGCCAGTTTGTGGGTCAGCGCGGTCAGCCGGGGCGGTGCACCTCAGCTCTGCCGCCTCCCGTCAGCCGCTAATTAATGAGCGTGACACGACCGAACCAGCCGATCCGCCACAAAGCCCGCGCGCTGAAAGAGACCGGCACTTTGCGTTTTTGCTGGGCTCGCTGCACAAAAGCCGGCTTTCGGCGCTGAAATAGATGCCTGACGCCGGTGCTGAGGCGTTTGTTACGCATCATTTGTCAGAGCACGAAACACAGAATGTTTCCGTCCTCCGGCGGTCTTTGAAGGCCATATTCAGAAAAGAAACTCCGTGATTCATGCAACCAACTTGCACACTTATACAAATAGCAATGCTGTGAAAAATACGATTTCACGCGTATAGCACATCATCTCTAGATGATTAACACTGACTCATTACCCAGCGTCACCAAAAGTAACTCAGCACCAGTCTCTTCCTCTTCTTCGCTCTAACATCCCCCCCCTCCTCCCGTCGGTAGACTACCCGCGCATCTCTGTCGGTTCGGACAACCCGCTCCAAGTGGAGAGCGGCCGCTCGGTACAGCTGCACTGCTCCGTCGACGCCAAGCCGACCGAGTCGAGCGTGCGCTGGATCCGCAACAACGCCGTCGTCGGCAGCGACTACCTGCTGGAGATCGACAGTGTGTCGGTCGGTGACGCCGGACTCTACACCTGCAGCGCCGAGAACGCCGTTGGAGAGAAGAAGCAGGAGCTCGAGCTGGACGTGCTGTACGCCCCACAGGTGAGACCATAGGATGTGCTGGCGCACGCGGGGTGCTACTCGTGCTGTGCTGTGTTTTTTCGTAAATGCACTAGAATGCATGCCGTGACTCGTTCCGATGCAATGACACAGTCACAAGACTTTCCTCGTGAAACACATTGATCAGTGTTTCCGATGATCTTAACATCTTCTGCATGCATCCAATCAATCCGTCACGAACCGCTGTTCGAGTTAGCCTGCAGATCCAATCTCATTTAAACGTGTCCGCATGTCCCACACCTCTGAACGTCTTCTCAGACCCTGACCGTACGTGTTCGCCCGTCAGGTTGCCGTCGAGCTGGAGCGAGAGGTGCCCGACGGCGGCAGCGTCCAGGTCGGCTGCGACATCGACGCCAACCCTCCTGCCGACGAGATCTTCTGGCTGCGCGAGGATGTGCCGGAGTTCCGCCAGGACGGCTACACCCTGCGGCTGAGCCGAGTATCCGCCGAGGACAACGGCCGCTACATCTGCGTCGCCATCAACCGCGTGCAGAGCGCCGGCATGGCCGAGCCAGAGGAGCGGATCGGTAACGCCACCACCAGCATCCTGATCCGACACGCGCCCGGCCAGGCAGTCATCGAGCCGGAGGAGCCGATCGGCGTGGAAGGCCGGACTCTGACGCTGACCTGTGCCGCGCAGCCCCCTGGCCATCCGACTCCACGCTACCACTGGTCGCGCGAAGACGAGCCCGACATCCCGCTCGGCACCGACGCGGAGCTGATCATTGACACTGTGGAGATGCGCGACGCAGGCCGCTACGTCTGCCAGCCCGATAACGAGCTCGGCCGCGGCCTGGACGCCGTGGTGGAGGTGCAGGTGCTGCAAGCGCCAGAGTTCAACACTCGTCTGCAGCCGGAGGTGACAAGGCCGCTGGATACGGTGCAGTTCGCCGCTGCCTGCAGCGCGCAGGGTATGCCGAAGCCGTCTGTCACCTGGTTGAAGGATGGTGAAGAGATCAGCACGTCGGATGGTCTGTACGACGTCAGCATTGATGAGTCGGAGATGAACGACAGGGCGTTCACGGTCAGCAGCACGCTCAACTTCCGCGGTGGAGCGCGCGACGGTGACAAATTGACGGCGGCTGATCGGGGCAACTACACGTGTCACTTCGAGAACGAGGCCGACACCGCTGAGACAACCATGCTGCTCAGAATCAGACGTGAGTAACGACTACGCTGCTTAGAACCAGACTGAGTAGCGGGGGGCGGACGATGGGGAATTGGACAGACAAGAGAGACTGCCGGTAGTCGGCAGCAGAAGGAAGGCGTGAGGGTTATCTCCTTTTGTTTGTGAAGGGATGGTGATAGGTGTTTTGTTATTGCTTCGATATGTTTCCTAGATTGAGCTGACTTATGGCAAGTGAATATGATCTGGTTTATGCGTTAAAGAGTCGAGTGGTTTTGTTGAGATGCAAACAGTACCACCAGTCAGTCGAGGGGATCTGTAGATTGGGTAGACAATGTCTGTTGAAGGTTTCGATTGTCTAGTAGCAGCAGGCCACACAATCACATCCGGTTAGATTATGACACATTTTCCTGATGCGATGGTGCATTGCTGTCACCTGCTTTGTTCTCTTCATAACAGTGTTAGTTTGAAAGGAGTTTGCTACTATTGTTTTGGTACCCTTGGAGACTGAATTAAATGTTTTTCTAGACAAAAAAGTTGCTCTATTTTCTACTTGACAACAGTTCCTTTGCTACCGTCATAAACAATCGTTAATGACCACTCACAACTGCTCTTACTCGGTACCCCGCTACATGGTGCGTATGTGACAATGGTAGTTTACACGCTCGTCGACCGGCTGATTATTGAAGTTGCTCGCTCTAACCCCGTGCATCTATCGCCCACAGACGCACCGATCGTGTACCACCAGTATAACAAGGTGGCTTATGACGTGAGCGAGGCTGCCACCATCGCCTGTCAGATGCAGGCGTACCCCGCCCCCGTGTTCCACTGGTCGCGCGCCGGCACACCCCTGGACGGCGACCAGAGCGGCGTCTACGAGACGAACACGACCGCACTGGGTAATGACGTGCACCAGTCGGTGCTGCGACTGGCCGAGGTTACCGAGTCCGATTACGGCGAGTACGTGTGTCAGGCGCGCAATGAAGAGGGCGAGCACAGCACGGCGCTTCAACTACAGCCCAAGGGCCCGCCCGAGCCGCCGACCGATGTGCATGTGGCCGAGCTGGGAACCTCCTGGATGCTCCTGGACTGGACGCCCGGCTTCGACGGAGGCTTCCGCAGGACGATCCACCACGTGACGCTGGTGGACGAGCGCGACAAGGAGAGGCAGTTCGACTGCCAGGAGGAGCAGCCATGCAATGTGACCTCGCTGCAGCACCGTACCACGTACAGACTCAGGGTGAGTACGCTCGTCGTGGGTGACGGGGAGCATTAGGAGTTTGGCGTTCCTTTAGAAGTTTGGTCAAATTTATGACAAAATGTCAGATGATCAGATGTTAGGGATGATCTGTATAATTATTAATTATGAGTGTTTTTACTGGGCAATGACTTACAGCAACTAGCAAGCGCACGCGCAAGACTATTAATATGCCATCCTCCCTAAAAGGAGACTTCAATGCTAGTTTGACCTGATGTTTAACCGAATGCTCAGTGCTCTCGGTGGTAGTCGTGTCCTGTCACCACTGCTCAGTCGCTCATCTGAAGGGCTCTTGCCGCCCGCTCCACCACCGCACAGAGTCGCTAATGTCCGCGTCATCCGCTGCGGCCGTGACTAGCCGTCGCATGACTAGCATTGATCCTGGCAGAGAATGAAGCTCACCGTCACGCATGAGCAGTGCTGAATGGCGAGGTGTCGAAGCTGACTGGCGAGGCGAGGCACCGAAGCGGATAGAGAATAGCTCGTGGTGCCTGCCGGTGAAGCCAACCGGTTCCAAGCAGTCGTCCGTAGCACTGTTGTGTTAACTTGTCATCAAATTCAATTGATCGTCGCTGTTATTCAAACGGACGCATTTCGCGCATGTTGTGATTGGTGATGTCACTATAGCCACCGACCGTAAGAAGCAACGATGGTCCACGATCCCCAGTTTTTACAACACGTTGTCGCCCCCAGGTGCTAGCCAACAACGACGCCGGCGGTTCGGAGTACTCTGAACAAATGCAGTTCAGCACGCGACTGGACGTCAGCCAACTCCCCGCCGCCGAGCAAGTGCAGTTCGAGCAGGAGGTGCGCAAGATCGACTTCAACGTGGTTCGCTCCGACATAGACGTGGTCGGAACTCTCGAAGTCAGGTCAGTGGACAGGCGTCGACAGTGGGCGACATGTTCAGGAACGTTCAGACGGCTACTGTGGTGGTAAATTGAGGCTGGTGGAATATTGTTGTTGCTAGTTAGGTGCAAGGGAATCTGTACAATGTAAACAATACGCATTGTGACGTTTCTAGTCACCCTACTCGTCAATGACAGTGTCATTTCGCTTCGCTACTCCTGACATTAACTCTACCCCTTTTTCATGATATCCCTCTTCTCACGCAGCAACGTCACAGTATGCATGACGTCACTTATATAATGTGACGTCTACCCTCCCGGTCACATGACGTCATTGACAGTGTGGTCGACGCAGCCGAAGGTCGGAGGGTGGCGACTGGCGTGACGCTGACCAGGTGGTGGAGATCGTCAACAACCACGGTCTGACCAGGCTGAACGATGAGCTGGGAGACGTCGCCGACGTCCGCGTCCGGCTGTGTCCCAAGGGCAACACCACCGTCTGCGGAGCGCCCGTCCTGGCCAAACATGGTGAGTGGAGAAGAGAGATAGGGGAGGTGGGAAGGCCATGCAGTGAGACGGGGAAGGCAGGACGTGTGAACGGGATGGTGGGGAGGGAGAAATGACATGGAAACGGTGCAGAATGATGCTGTCCCTGGGACTGGTAGTATCTAGTACCTAGATCGTCATGCTCTGATGGCTTTCTATTAGTCTGAGCTGCTGGCAGTCAGCACTTTTACATAGCAATAACTGTTGTCCATTTTTAGTATGAAAAGTCTTCCTTCCAAAGAGGCAGCATTCCTGGAAGGGCACCGTTTGCGTTTGCTGAACTGGATTAAATCAAGGCACATCAAGGCACATCAAGGCACATGACACTGGTAAGGTAGTCCACATAAAAGAACCGTGCCAATGACTAACACCGTTCGTGCCTATGTGTCCCGTAGTCGTGCCTGGCTCGATCGGCGCCGCCTCCACCGCGGGGGTCAGCATGTCCACCATCATCATCGCCGTGGTGGTAGTGACCGTGCTGCTGGCCGCGGGCGTGCTGGCCGTCATCTGCTGCTGCCGTCGCGACAAGACCCGCAAGAAGACGGTCAAGACCTTCAACGATGATGCCTAGTGAGTTGGAGGGGGCCGGCGGCGCGTCGAGTCACTTAGAGGCGTGTCGTAGTGGTACTTAGAGTACTTAGAGGCGTGTCGCAGTAGTACTTAGAGTACTTAGAGGCGTGTCGTAGTGGTACTTAGAGTACTTAGAGGCGTGTCGCAGTGGTTTGCGGGAATGATAACCACTGTTAGTCAGAAAGGATCCTGTGAGTCGCGATCTGTGGTGAACGAGTGAACTATCGGTCTCGTGTCTTTGAAGGTGAAAATATCTGATTGACCAATAGTCCTGGCATACTAGTGGTGTTTTGCGTTATTATTATTCTCTCACAAAAACGTCTTCAATATAAACTTCGCCCATTCCTCAGACTACGAGTCCGACACGCTCTCAGAGCGTCTCGATGATGTCTTTCCCTCGGTGTCTGACGTGTTCGTTTCCTCATCACGGTGTCTGACGTGCTCGTTTCCTCATTCTCCCCGAGTCTGACCGGCGCATCTCCTCCCCTCAGTAACCGACAGAAGCTGCCGGCCTACTACCCACCAGCCAGCAGTGCGGACAACAAGCCGAGCGTGGAGACCACCGACCTGGCGCGCATGAACCAGGACCCGACCAAGGGCATCTACGGCGCGCGTCCCGGCTACGAGGGAGGCGTGCCCCCTGGCAGCGAGCACCCTCAGCCGGCCGCACCTCACCCGCCTAGTGGAGCCATCAACATGGCCTACATGGAGAACAGCTACTCCAACTCCAACAACGGCGGCTCGGTCAACTCGCAAGACTCGCTCTGGCAGGTCAAGGCGGGCAACGGCGACAACCGCTCCTACGGCAACCCCGACAGCCGCTCCTACGGAAACCCCGAAAGCCGTGCATACGGGAACACCGACAACCGCTCCTACGGAAACCCAGATAACCGCTCCTACGGAAATCCAGACAGCCGCTCCTACGGAAACCCAGACAACAGATCGTACGGTCAACCGGAGGCTCGTCCATTCACATACGACCCGAATACGTACGACCCGGCGCAGGCGAACTACCTACCAGACCAGCCGCTGGGCGGCTACGGCGACTACGGCCAGTACCCGCCGCAGGGGGCGTACCCGCCGCAGGACGCGACGTACCCGGCGCAGGACGAGTACGGCCGGCCGTACGAGGCCGACCCGTACGGAGCTGTCGGCGGACGGGGACGGCCCCACCACGCAGGTGCGTACACTGAACGAAGCCAGGAGAAGGTGGCTAAAAATGCGTGCAGTTAGGCTTCATTTTTACGTGTGAATATTTGATAAGCTTTAATTGGTCATAATGTTACATATTCGGGTATTTTCTCGTGAGGCCTTCCTAATAATAATTTATATAATTTATAACGTGGCTTGATATTAACTTAACTAAGCTGTTTTTAGTTGGGCTCTGTTGAGCAACTTGACAACCTTATGCTATGTTATGTTATAGTCCTGGCATAGGCACTGTTTTTTCTCATTGTATTATTCTTTCACACACTCTTGTCTTCCATATAACCGCTGTGGGCGACATATAACTGTTTTGTTGCAGCGCCCTTAAGCCCCAACCATGGTTCCATCGATTTCATTTAGTATCGACCCCTGAGAGCGCCTTGCTTGCTTGTCGTTGATTGGCATGACCTGCTGTGTGCGGATGGCGTGGCAGTGGCCGCGTGAAGGAGTCTCAGTCACCGCAACACTCGTGTCTGTGTGTTCGCAGAAGGGGCCTACAGGGACGTGTCCGGTCTGCCGGACCCGTACGCCGAACAGGAGGCCGCCGACAACAAGCCGCAGATCTCCTTCGACGAGTCACTCGAGAGCGGCTACTCCACGCCAAACTCACGCAACCGGCGGGTGATACGGGAAATTATAGTGTGAGCGCTGCTCGCTAGATGCCACTAGTGAGCCTCGCCGCCGCGGGGCGGAGCACGGGTGAGCGGCAGGGGCGCTCCGAAATAAAGCAGCCGCCCAGTCACCAGCGAGCGTGACGTCAGCCCTCGCTGCCCGTCGCTCTGAGTCGCAGTGGAGTCGGGTCGGGGCCTCGGCCCCTACACCACCAGCACACTGTGATATCCCCGACCCCCGGAATGTCCCCCGGCACCGCATACGGCGGGCCAGTCAATGTGATAGTAGTTCTGACTGCTCAAAGCTAGGGCTTGCATCCGAAGCGAAGCCGCAGCAGATTGTTCAGAAACCGGGCGCGAGCATGATTCGTTTATAGCGTTGACGTGTTGTGTGCAAAGACGACAGAATGCCACGTTTTACGGGAATACGAGTGAGTGAGTCAAAAGTTAGTGAGTACATCGTGCATGAGTGGATGCGTGCTTTAGATTATGTGAGCGGATGAGAATGAGTGTGTCTCTGAGATGTGTGGCATGCGTGAGAGAGTGTAACGATGAAAGCGTTATCATGAACATGCGTTCTAGTGGAATGTATCATATACAACGCAGCTCGGAGAAGGAAGGAAGCATTTAAATATCTGATGGCCTCATGGCCCATGTGCTGTACAAGAAAAGATACTTAAAATGTATTGCTCGTTATGTTGATGTACTTACCTATGTCTGGACTTTGAAGCATAGTGCTGTCGGAGTACCCAGATCAGCCCGTTTTCCAAATGTGCACGATCGTGTTGCTTGTGCCTTAACTTACCCTCGAGCCGTGCCTCCGACGAGCTCTCATGTAAATAGCCACGTGTTTTCGCACGTGCCATGTGTTTGGGCTCGTGCCACGCGTGCCAGTGGGATCAGCTGAGCGGCGGGTGCCTGCACAGCGGTGTCATGTGCCAACCACGGCCGTTCGAATGCCTGTGATCTCAGACATTGCGCGCGCGCACTCTGCCACTAACGCTGAATAACCGCCGCGCCGCGGACCCGTCGCTCGTGCGCGGCCTTCTGTCCTTTCCCGGTGCTCTCATGTGCACGCCCCTGGAAAGGTCAGCTACGCGGTGACGGTGTGGGTCTGCCTCGGGGCCAACCGGAGCTACTGCCAGTCTGTCACCACCGCCGCGCCGCCGCCGGCCGGTCCAGAGCTCGAGTGGCGACAATGCGGCTCAGCTATGACCTCCCATCTGTTGTGAATAAATGGTATTTTTAAGAAGATGTTGGTCGTCTTATCTCTCATCGTAAAAAGAAATGAAAACGGATGTGAACAGAGTAGGAAGAAGTGTTTAGACATCGCAATGAATCATGTTTGCACTTGTGTAACCAGATCGGAAGTAAATTCTAGGATCTGATCAATCATCAGGATCAGAAGTATGTATTTTGACCAGATAAAAAACAAACTAGGCCCTCGTTTGGAAATAAATAATTATCCAACAGTGGCGGCACCAGGGGTCAAACGTAGGAGATGCTGTCAGGAAGGGGCTGTTACGTGAAACATATTAGTAGCTTGCAGGGGCACAGCCAGACCTCCGGCAAGGGGGCACAGCATCCCCATGGCCCCTTTCGGCAAAGGCCCCCCACCGAAAAAAATGGCGTGAAAAATATATCCCGGATTAAGGCCGCTATATTTTGCAGAGGGCTCTAAATAGTCGCAAAACAAGAGACGTTGCGATACATATTTTCAGTGGTGAAAACGACCAAGGGGGAGGGTATTGTCCTTCTGTTAATCCTGCATTGCGCCTGTTGTATGGGTGTCTATTTTGTGTAAAAATAATCGGTTAGTTAAACTGCAAAGACAGTTTTTCTGACAAATTTTATTCAAGCCCTCCTTTTGCAAAAATCTGTCTAGTTTGTAGTTTTAGAACAATTTTGAAGTCCGCACGAGAATCAAAGTAATATGATACGCTGCTATTGCATGTATCGATTTACATCTCGTACAAAACGGCTGCCCCCTGGTCACGAGCCTCGACTACCCTCTTGTTCAAGTTACCTCCTTCCCCATCAGCTGTCTGGGGCCGCCCTGAAAGGAAAAAGCTCACCTTACATTTTTTCCAAACACGATTTGATTATATTTTACAATTGAATTTATTTTAAATATCGGCAAAAATATTCATACACCACGCCGATTCAGCACAAAAAGTCGTAAACAATTAGTTTTATAAAAACTATAAACATACCTAGTACCTACTCTCCGAGTCAAGGTCCTGACGTCACGCGAATGAAAAAATGGCTCAGCCAATCAGATTTGAAAAAGTCAGAAAAAAGACAATCAGAAGACAAAAGCTAATTACATTTGAAAATAGACTCGCACCCAAGCTGATTGGCGCCCAACTCCATCTGCAAGCTGATTGGTTAATTGTTTAGGTACTATACATACAGATGTATATGGGCAGATGTATAGCATCTACCTAGGCTATCGCAAGCGCCGCATTCTTTCGTAAGCACTGCATTCCTTCGCCAAAAAATCGAACATATTTGGCTGAAGAGTCCTTTTAGTCAATAAAACTTGCAGATGGGGTTTCCCAACACGGGCTACAAAACTGCTATCTCAGTTCAAAACCCTATGTTGAAGGTGAACTATTTCCTTGAACTGTACAAATTATATATTTTCGCATTATTTGCGGCACTTAAACCCGCGCATGGACGGGAGGCGGATATCCGCCCCCGGGAGGTTTTTCAGAAGAAGCGGAAAAACAAAAACGGCGGCGCTAGCGCCACCAAATTTTGCAAAGCTGTTTGGGCATCAATAACCCACTTACTTTCAAGGTCACGACGTTAGATCGCATTAAATGACCTGACCTCAAGTAACGTTTTTGAAAGTTTGACATGCCGAAGCCACAGTGGTGAACCAAACAGTTTAAAAGTAACATTATGTGATGAGTGCATATGTATCTACAAATTGTGTATCTCTTTTTGATATCGGTGACCTGAGGTCATATCAATTTCGTGACCTCCCATTATAAGTATATGGGAAAAATTGAAATGCAAACCAATCGAGCAAATCTAGCTAAATATTGGTCAATTTTCATCAACATCACTATTTTGGAGCTGAGCAGAAGAATGTATATTTCTTCCGTGACCTCTTTGAGGTGAAATCCAATGTGCCCAAAGGGCATTATGTTTTCGCACAATAACTCATCTTCTACGGGGGCTAGAGTGACAGGGTCTTCACCATTCTGTTTCTCTTGTCGACTTCCATCGATTGGTATGCAATTTGACTTGACCTTGAGATGACCTCAGATCAGGTCAGGGCATTTTTTCCTTCAATTTGACCTAACTAGGTTATCCGATATATGATTCAATGCACTGCGATAAGAGAAAACACGATGATGGCAAAAGTACTTCCCTAGATTTTATACATAACAAAAGTTATAGGCAAAAAACTTTTTCCTTGAAAATAAGCACTTTTGACCTTTGCTGACCTCTGAGTCCTGAATTATTGACCTTATCTCAAATCTGAGGGCATATTATATAAAAAGTTTGTAAAGGGCATTTTAGTGCTTTTTACGGAATGCTCCTAGCTATGCTAGTTACTGAGCTAGCCTGGACTATGTGAAGCAGTGCTCAATTTACTCGAAATATGGGAAGATTTGACTTATTTTGACCTCTGGTGACCTCAATATTTACCCGATAAAAATAATATTGTAATTTCTCTAGTACTTGTCACGACCTACCTAACGCCTTTTCCGATTCTCACTACGTTGCGAATTTTCTATATCTCTGGGGTGTCGGTTATCCGCCACCCTCGTCCGTTCTAAGTTTGCTCACACCCGTGTCCGTGCGCGGGTTAAATGATACAAAAGGGTACGGACTGATAATGGAAACACGTAGGAATAGTGTTTTAACAAATTTGCCAGTTAAAAAAAAAAAAACAATGAAAAAGGGGCATCGTCAAAATTGTGTGGACCAAATCCGTTTGAGTTTTCATATTTGGGTATAGGTAGGGGCAAATTTGCAATTGATGGCCCCTCCCTGGCTAATATTCGGGATCCGCCACTATGGACAGCTGCCCAGTGAGGTTTACGTAATTATTTGAAAAGCGACGCCGCAGGGGTGGTAAAAACGCCTCGGGTGGCGCCAACNAAATGTTTTAAAATGTTTTCGTAGTAGCCGCTTTCGTGATGGACTAATTGCGAAAAAAATGCTCTAGCCCTCGCCTTACGGGACCGTTGGCTGAGGGTTGAAACATTTCTCGCAAATTAGTCCATTGTAAAGACGGCTACTACTAAAATATTTTAAAACATTTTAAAATGTTTTAAAACATTTTAAAATTTTAAAACATTTTGCACAAAATAAGCTATCGTGAAAACGCCTAATGTAGTTAATTTCAGTGACTGACATGTAGTGTTCAATAGGTGTGCTACTTGCCTTGAATGTTCTTCTTTGGCTTAGATCCCCTACTTCGCGTGCTCATTTTGGTCATGTGACTCAATCCGCAACCTTATCTATAAGAATCTTGGCCGGGGTGACCTGGGTCCCGGTCATGCCTGGTGGAGGCATTATTGCGGGGAACGCAAACTCGAAAGGTGTGCTGGTGCGAGAGGTGACAGTAATACAGGCCTACAGTAAGAGGAGTTTTGACAAGTTTACACATAAATCGCAGACAATCCCTGAAAAGAATACAAAAAAAAAGAAAATGAGAACCACTCAATGCGAAGCAAGCTAAATTGGCACAGGGAAGATAATAAAGGCAGTGTCGTGTCCTTTAATGCACTTGTAGAGACCTTTTCTACAAGAAGGGATAACTTCTCCAATATTGTTGCATGTCGGAAATCACCTTCAACTTCTTCGGACGATTTAAGCCGCATGTGGACGATTTTGTTGTTACTTGTTACTGGTGATAATATCGCTCAAATTCCTTTAGATTCAACAGTAATACGCAACCTAAGTCGGGACGTCATTTGATATAATCAGCTGACGGCGTGGCATACTCAGCTGACTGCGTAGTGTTAAAGGCCATAGACACAAAAAGTAAGTCGTTTTTTCAGTTTAATGAAGTTCAGCTTAGCATTGAGAGGCCATGAAATGGATCAAGCTATTTTTTATCATTTATTTAAAGCTAGTTTTAAAGCTAACGCTGCTTCGTAAATTCGTGTTAGAGTGATACTCATACGTCATAATTGTCAGCAACTTTCTGAAACACAAAGTCAGATTAGAATGCCTTTTTGTATATAATTGAGCTATATTCAAGTAAATAGTATAGAAAAACAACTGAAGAGTGGAAACAAATCAAAAGTGAACATGATATGACGTCCATTTAAAAGACGCAGTAACGGCTGCAAATTAAAACGCTATGTAAGGAAATATTTTGTCACATGTGCGTCAAAAACGAAACGTGTTCTTTCTTAGCTTAATCTCGCTTCATTCTTGCAATAAATCTACCTTTTTATTATTTCAAAAAATAGAGCAAATGTGCTTCTATAACGTGATGTATCTCACATAACTAAGAACTAAGCCGTTTTCCGATGAATTGAGGAACAACTTACGGCCTAATTGGCTTTAACACTACGTCGTCAGCTGAGTATGCCATGCTACTTTTTTGACGTCACACTTAGGTTGCGTATAGGTGCCACCTTGTCCGCAATATTATTGAATAACGGCAAGAAGTGTTAAGAGTAACAACATTTTTTCGGTAGTGAGTACGCTGGCATACATCTCAATTCTCGGTTTATTATGTAAAACAAGTTGTGATATAATATGTAAACAAATTGTCATGTATATAATAAAGACACGGCTTGTTTAATCTGGAACATAACTTTTACGTATACAAGTGACTAAAATATATCAGTCAGTCATTATTTTGCGTCAGTAAACTTCTGAGACGTTTATTTTGTTGATAACTTGTCCTCCCGTTCATCGTGCTTCCGTCCAACATCATTCGAGAAGATGAGAAATGTTTGAGAACAGCGTACTACTTTTAGGGAGCACAAAAATATTTGCTGACAAATTGAGTCTGCTCAACAGATACACCATATTCATAACGTGCCATACATTTATTAGGCCACACAAGGACAACATTGGGACAACGGACATTCGCAAAACATGCGAATACGAACAAGTGGATACGAATAAAACAAGAGACACTCAACACTAAGCACTGACTAGTCTGCCGATATTTAGGACACCACGCTTGCGTTCTTGTAAATGAAGCGTAGGACTTCGGATAATGTGAATGTGTGATCAGCTTTCACAGACTAACGAAAATTGGTGAGGTCAAAGGTATTGACATAAGCGGTGCACTGTTTACTCGTGGTCATCCACACCTCCGATGTGCTCGCGGGTGTGGCTGTAGTCAGGAATGTGGGCACCCTCCGGGTGGAAGCCGTTCTCGTCAGCCGTCCAGATGACAGTGTAGGTGACACCCTCCCACTCGTACGAGTAAGAGCCGCTCCTCACGTAGTTGCCAGATTCCGGTACGTTGCCAGGGTAGGAGATGCCATTCTCATTGGATTCGATTGAGTTGGTGGTCTGGTATCTGTAAACCAGTATTGTGTCATCTCTGATGTATCGTCGTTCACCACATGCAACATTCCGGGTTCGCTGTTTCAATCTATTCATAGTACGGCAAAGTTGTTCCGAGCAGACTTTATGAGGGCACTGCCCATTGTTTGCTTGTGCTTGGGTTGATAGTTTGTGAAAGGATTGTTGATCAGTCACACTTAATCATGATAATTTAAACATCCGTTAGAAGTAAAGCACATATAAATTGTGTATGAATTTATAACAGATAGTTATTTATGTTTTGGAAAGCAAGTGTCGAATGACAAGAAGAAATAAAATATTTGATATAATGCACAGCATGCTGCAATATACAACATAATAATACAATATAGTGCACGCCACATAACTTACTTGGCCTCGTAGGCTCCGTCCTCCTCAATACCGTACTGGTAATTAACGATTCTGGCTTCTTTGTCAGCCATGGCCACAGCCAGGAAACTGAGCAGGATAATCTAAAAAAGCATACAACTCCCGTCACCTATCAACGAAAACAATGAGACAGTGCGGAGATCGCTCACATATCAACAATATCTATCAATATGTGTGATAACGACGACAATGAGCCCAGTCTATCTTGACATATAAATGAAAAATGGGTACCTAAAAAAATGGGAACCTAACAGTAGCATAGTCAATGCATATCAGCATTCTTGCTACACTGATTATTTCAGCCTGACTACACTTTGCAACCGCACATCCACTTTCCACACTTTTAATTCCTGATATTCTTGAACGGATGGCGCGGAGATATCCACACAGGTCGCACACACATATTTATCACACAGCGCACTGCACGACACCTCTACTCACGGTCTTCATCTTCAGACTGGAGTTGATCAACTGATGCCGAATAAGCCTCCCCATCTCGCTTATATGCGGTGTTGGACGACCACAGCTTTCATCAAAAGCCATGACATTAATTATTTAATTTAAACCAACCCTGGAATTCGCTAGATTAGCAAGTAATAAACGCCAGTATTGTGGGTGGTCAGTGATCAATCTTGGCAATGGAAAACCGAGCAATTGTTTCATAAGCAGACTTATGTTGGATTATCACCGCATATGTTGTCAGTGGAGTGCTACATCCACAAGAGAAATGATTACCTTTTTCCACACAAAAATGATATATTACTTGAAATTGACGGACGAAACAAAAATATGTTGCAAATTGATTGCATTTTGCATATAAGCATTTATACTCAAAGTTATTTCAAGTTAAATTTGAAAAACGATCAAAGCTTATAACGATCGGTAATCACAAGTATTTGGCAACGAAATCGCTGTCCGAGCATAAGTCAGCCTACCTACGCATTGGTATTTATCATGAAAACAGTTCCTATATTTCCTTCACTCTATATTTTGCGAATATGTATCAAACTTCTCTAGACAATCAACAAAGCATTTTAAAAGGTGCATTGAAGTCGGCAGTTAAGCTTGAACCCGGTCGCTGTGGACGGTGACCTGTTTACTGTTCTCGTCTCTCTCTCTCTCTCTCTCTCTCTCTCTCTCTCTCTCTCTCTCTCTCTCTCTCTCTCTCTCTCTCTCTCTCTCTCCTCTCTTCTCTCTCTCTCTCTCTCTCTCTCTCTCTCTCTCTCGCTTCCTCGCTCTCGCCTCCGCCTCGCTCTCGCTCTCGCTCTCGCTCTCGCTGCTCACTCTCGCCTCTGCTCTCGCTCTCTCTCTTGTGTGGTGTGATGTGTGTTGTTGTGTGTGTGTGTGTGTGTGTGTGTGCGGGTGTGTGTGTGTGTGTGTGTGTGTGTGTGTGTGTGTGTGTGTGTAGGTGTGTGTGTGTTTTATAAGTTTGATTTTTCCATGAATTTTCAACAAACAGGTAAATAATACATTACAATACACATACGAAACATTTGTCTGAACCATTTCCCCATAATCAACGAAGAAATGTTTCAGAATACGGTGATGCT
Source organism: Semibalanus balanoides (assembly GCA_014673585.1). Taxonomy (NCBI): domain Eukaryota; kingdom Metazoa; phylum Arthropoda; class Thecostraca; order Balanomorpha; family Balanidae; genus Semibalanus; species Semibalanus balanoides. The sequence continues at coordinate 79,332 of VOPJ01006078.1, forward strand.
TTCAGCGGATTAACTTGGCCCCAGACATCTTCGGAGGTGAAAATAAATCGCCTTTAATAATGATTTGCAGCAACTCAGCAAAAAGTGGGAGCCCTTTCTATCAGCTGATGTTACTATGAGTATCTAGTTTGGTCACTCTCTGTCAGCGCCTTTGATGTAGGAGACCATGAAGGCCACCTTGCGGATGAAGCGCGAAGCTTCGGCATACAGGAGAGCTCCCGCCAATCACATCAAGCCAAACACGTCCCCCTCGTTATCTTCCGATCCAATGACCGCAGCGAGACGCACAAGGCGGCAATAGAAAGCTCTTCATAAGACGCATCCGAAGCATACAATAAATATCATAATAAGGTCACATGTCAGGTCACAGCCAGGGCAAGGGTAAAAACAATGTATTTTAGTTGATGGGTCATACTTTCCATCCAAAGCCATAGATTGAAACCCTTTTCACACAAATTGCTCTCAAAGGTATGATTAACAAATTATGTATGGTAAGAACAAATAGATACCCAATATTGTTGGATCCCATATTTTAAATGGCATACATATTTTCATATTATTAAAGAACCAATGAATGTACAGCAACTGCACGCTCACCATAATGATCCTTACCTTCCAAGGATTCTATATACCAGTATTGATATGCGTTACAAAACAACAACTGTACTTTCAGAGCGAAAAAGCATCTGAAGCACTTCCGCGTTTCAACGCCATTTAACATAAACAAACTGTCTCCTGTATGTCGTTTGGTCGGTCACATTTGTCGCTAAGTGGCCTGAGGTGGTGGGTAGCTTGTTTTTGCTAGTTCCGGGTATGACCGATATATTGCTGTGGCTGTGTAAGCTGTATTGCTATGTCCTCTCCCGCCGCAGCGCCGGTCAGAGGTGCTCCGTTACCGGCTGCTCCTGTTACCGGCCGCTCCTGACCGTTACCGGCCGCTCCTGACCGAGTGGGCGGATCCGTAGCCGGTCTGCCCCCAAACCTGTCATGAGCGGGGAAAGGCGGGGAAGAGTGTATCTTGTATCTCTCGAGTGTATGTTGTATTATATATACATATATATATATATATATATATATATATATATATATATATATGTAAATTTATTACATATGGTTTGCTATTGAAATAAAAAAATATGATTATTGAAACTGTTCATTCTTCCACAGTTTATACTATATGTTTGTTTACCATTTTTGTTAAATGACGTTATATCGCACCATAGGTGAGATGATATCAATACATCTGCACATCTTCCCATAATTTGCACCTCCACCGTCGCTCAGATCCCAGAACTCCAGTCAAGGCGACCCTCTCCCTGTTCAGCGCTTCGTTTATCGGACGTGACCTCTGACCTTTCTGTCAACCGATAGCTGTTCGCCCCGCAGACAGTGCACTGCCCGTTCGTGAGGCAAACAGCTTTTGGTTGACACTGGGTCTTTACTATCATCTCTACTACAATGGATACAATGGATAGCATCTACCCTAGAGCCGCAAAATGTGGTTTACTACGCGTGGCTACGTGCCAGCGTACGCTTACGACATACCATCAGGGGCGGTCTCAGGTCGAGATGCTTCAGGGCACGTAAGTTGGAAGAGAATCAGGTTTTTCGAAAATCGTGTTTTTATTTGAAGGCGTAGAATGGTGAAAAGTGATAGAAAGTTGCCTATCTGTGTGACGGATATATACTGCATAGATTTTCAGGGATATCTATTGTTTTTAAGAAACGTTTCTAAGTATTGGCCATCTCCAGTAGTACCTACCATTACTTTTGCAGTGACCTGGGCCCGTATTCAGGTCGACGGCGTAACTTAAGTTTTACTTAAGTTACGCATTGGCGTACGCCGTTTGGGATTCAGGTCGACGCGTAAGTTACAATTTTGGCAGTAAGTACTAAAACTTACGTAACGCTGCTCATCGCAGACAACTTACGCTAAATATAAATTTTGGTATTCACGTCGGACCGCGTACGTAAGTTAAACTTTAGTTTGGTATTCCGGTCATTTTTACTTACGAACGGCGTAAGTTTCCCTATTGGTCATCACAGCTCATTACGTATGCTCAAAGGTACGTAAGTCTCAAAGATGGTAGTTCTTCATCAGTTATTTAGCACCAGTTTCCTTGTAAATTAGACAGATGCTCTCTCTCTCTTTTTCTTAACACAAAATACTTATGGGTATGGGTGTTACGAGCGAGCGCTTCGTCTTTACGTGGTATATGAGAGAAATCATGAGCGGCCCGACCCGACCCGACCCGTGGCGACGCTTTTGAGCTCATATCTTTGCAACGGCACATTCGATTGACAAGCGAGCTTCTTCGCTAAGTAGCCCCATCAAACATACCCTTTCTGTTTGTTTTTACTAGTGCCGACTCATGTTGGTGAATACCACTGCGCCTGGCGCGAGCCGCGTGAGGGGTGCTTGAAAGGTGTTTTGTTCGCAAAAATCCGGCAACGGCTGGGCCTGATTGTGTTCGAAATTTTGTGTATGGTTAGGGACCCCGCAGCCGTCGCTTTTCACTAGTCAGGGATGGGTGCCTCTGCACGTGCACACCCCTATTCCTATATCTCAGAAGCGGCTGAACCGATTGTGTTTTGAATTGGCAGTGTCGTTAGTGACTCTTCAGCCGCTGCCTTCCACAAGTCCAGGGGTGGGTTGGCTCCTGCCACGTCCCAGCACGTGCACACCCCTGTTATATATCTCAGGAACGACTGAGCCGATTGTGTACAAATTTGGTATACAGTTGGGACCTCTCAGCGGCCCCTTTCCCATAAGTCAGGGGTGGGTGCCTCTGCACGTGCGCACGTGCACACCCTTTGTGTATCTAAAAAATCGTTGCCTAATTTAGTTAAAATTCACCATATATTGATTTCGCGCTAGCTCGTTCATCGCCAACTACGGCGCCTTACTGGTAAATACTATGCTTAGGTATGGGTGTTAAATAAAATGTTTTGGATGTTCGCTGTATTTAGCAGTGTTTCCATGCCATGATAGTCCAATGTGCGGTGCCACTGTACGGATGCAAAAGGTGCAAAAACCAGCTCAAAATTCAATGCAGTTTAATTTTGTTCTATTTGATAATTTTCCTGAAACTGGAAACTAAGGTGTATCCTAGTGGCGCCTTTGGATGTACATACATACCTATGTGGGGGCCTGGAGGACGCCCTCGGAAATGTATCGGAGCCTTCCTCCCACCATTTAACAACTTTTGGCCGACGGCGCCCTCATGTGGGGTTTAGCGGCCTCTTGAGGGCTAGGTTCCCCTTGACGGATTTATAAATACGCTACTGCATCCCATAGTAAGAACTTCTTCAGTTCTTTAAGTTAACACAAATATGTTATCTTAAAAGGCCCCTAAATTGTGGTATAATACCTTAAATTAAGTCTTATATTATTTCCACGGCTTTGAGCATGATGTAATAGATTCTACATCTAATGGTGATGCCACAAAGGTCTTCAGAATTGAACACCAACGTGATCTGCCATCAAAACGGACTTACTTTACTTGCACGCACTGCATTGTTGGAAGGCAAATTGTTGAATCACAATTCTAACTCTAAGCTGTGAAGAGGACTCACATTGTTCTTCCGGTCACATTCAATCGAATTGTTATTCCAATCGCTGTTACAAGATAAGAATCGCCGTTGCCAAGAGATGTCGAAAAGAAAGCCAAATTTTTCGGAAGCTGAGGTGGACCAATTAGTAAACTGTGTTGAAAGACATAAACATGCAGTGTTAGGGAAATTTGTTGGACCTGGTAACGGCTCTGCCAGCAGAGCCGAGATCTGGAAAACTATCCAGACAGAACTACAGTCAAGCTCATCGATTAGCCGCACAATAGAAGACTTAAAGAAGAATGGAACGACCTGAAGTTAAACGCAAAAAAAGACGTTGCTAAGTACAGAATAGAGACTAACAGAACCGGAGGCGGACCTCCCCCACCACTACCAAGCAAGACAAATCAAAAAATTATAGAAGTCATCGGAGCAGAGGCAGTCGATGGAGTGGTGGGGGGCGTTGATACCTCCTTACTGCCAGAGAGTGTGAGCGGACCGTCGGACGCTTCTACTGCCGACAATGTCGCCTCATCACAGCTTCCACCCAAAAAGCGGCCACGAAATAACATCGTCAATGACAAGCCGCAAGTGCAAGAAATGCTGCGAATCCAGCAAGATATTCTGAACGCTGTAAATACGCTAGTGGAAGAACACAGGGAGCAGACTCGTGCCATGCAGCGGATCGCTTCTGTGCTGGAGTGGCGGTACTTAAATGCCGGTGGAGGTGACTGTGCCCAGTCCGTGACGTACACTCAGATGTAAAAAGCTGTGGACTTCACATGTGTAGTTGATAAATATATGTTTGTCACGATCTTCTGTTTATATTTATATATATATATATATATATATATATATATATATATATATATATACGAGGGCTGTTCAATAAGTAACGTAAAATCATCTGTATTTCAGTCAAATTTAATTTGAACGACATGGGTAAAACACCAAATTGATCTTTTAAATTTTTTCTACAAAATGGCTTGTCTCGTTTGTGACCATGTTTCCTTATCCAGCTTCCTAGGCCTAGGAGAGAGAGAGAGATAGAGAAGAGAGAGAGAGAAGAGAGAGAGAGAGAGAGAGAGAGAGAGAGAGAGAGAGAGAGAGAGAGAGAGAGAGAGAGAGAGAAGAGAGTCAGAGAGTCAGAGAGTCAGCAGAGTCCAGAGAGTCAGAGAGTCAGAGAGTCAGAGAGTCAGAGAGTAGAGAGTCAGAGAGTCAGAGAGTCAAGAGTCAGAGAGTCAGAGAGTCAGAGATCAGAGAGTCAGAGGTCAGAGAGTCAGAGAAGTCAGACAGGCAGACAGGCAGACAGCAGACAGGCAGGCAGGCAGACAGGCAGGACAGGCAGACAGTCCAGAAGGCATACAGGCAGACAGCAGACAGGCAGACAGGCAGACAGGCAGACAGGCAGACAGGGCAGACAGCAGACAGGCGACAGCAGACGGCAGACAGGCAGACAGGGCAGACAGGCAGGACAGGCAGAACAGGCAGACAGGCAGAAGGCAGACAGGCAGAACAGGCAGCAGGCAGACAGGCAGACAGGCAGGACAGGCAGACAGGCAGACGGCAGACAGGCAGGACAGGCAGAACAGGCAGACAGGGCAGACAGGCAGACAGGAGACAGGCAGGACAGGGCAGACAGGCAGACAAGGCAGAACAGGCAGACAGGCAGAACAGGCAGACAGGCAGAAGGCAGACAGGCAGACAGGGCAGACAGGCAGACAGGCAGGACAGGCAGCAGGCAGACAGGCAGACAGGAGGACAGGCAGACAGGCAGACGGCAGACAGGCAGACAGGCAGACAGGCAGGACAGGCAGACAGGCAGACAGTGCAGAGGCAGGAACAGTCAGACAGGCAGACAGGCAGACAGGCAGGACAGGCAACAAGGCAGACAGGCAGACAGGCAGACAGCAGACAGGCAGGGACAGGCAGGACAGGCAGAAGCAGGACAGGCAGACAGGCAGACAGGCAGACAGGCAGACAGGCAGACAGGCAGACAGGCAGACAGGCATACAGGCAGACAGAAATGGAAGGCAGACAGGCAGACAGGGCAGACAGGCAGACAGCAGACAGGCGACAGGCAGACAGGCAGACGGCAGACATGCAGACAGGCAGACAGGCAGACAGGCAGACAGCAGAACAGGGCAGACAGGAGGACAGGCAGACAGGCAGACAGGCAGACAGCAGACAGGCAGACAGGCAGACAGGCAGACAGGCAGACAGGCAGACAGGCAGACAGGCCAGACAGGCAGACAGGCCAGACAGCAGACAGGAGGGACAGGCAGACAGGTCAGTATCAGGCAGACAGGCTTATCAGGCAGACAGGGCAGACAGGCAGACAGGCAGACAGCAGACAGGCAGACAGACAGCAGACAGACAGCAAGACAGACAGACAGGACTAGACAGACAGAGACAGAGACAGAGACAGAGACAGCCCCTTTCTAACATAACACAGTCGTTCGTGGTGTTGGTGCAAACCCCCGGCAGTGCTCTGGACGCTGGTTAAGGCATTCCGTGCCTCACTTTTGTTATTCACATCGCACCATATTACCTATAATCAGATTAAAATTGCAATAAACCATCGGTTACATACAATTGTCGTCCTGATCGATCAAATATATTTTACAATAATACAGGAAAAAATTTATATATAGCACGCGATTTCGGTGACAGCTGTCCAGCATCGCAAAATACGAGTATGGTCGGCCCAGTAAAAATGCCTTACAGAGGCCCTGTGCCATGCAAACCAACGCAACGCCTGATGGGTGGTAACCGGAGCACATTTGCATCTTCATTATTTTTTCCCAACTCAGTTGAAGTACCGTGGGATAACCGTCTAACATAACCAATATTGTTTAAACTCAAGGACATTAATCGTCATTATGACGCTAACTATCCCGCCTCAGTTTCCGACCAGAAAAGTCGCCAGGTGGTCCCGAAGTTCCCAGCCGCGACGGTACTCGGTCTGTTGCTCTTCAGCTGCGACAGGCTGCTCAGGTAGCACATGGGGTTGTCTGGGCGCTTCCTCCTCGTCGTCAGGAAGTGGGATGTTCTCCTTCCGGCAGATGTTGTGCAGGATGCTGCAGGCGACAAATATCTGGCATGCCTTATCAGGAGAGTACATAAGAGCACCTCCTGATCGGTCCAGACACCTGTAGAAAACAATGACAGTTCATAAGTTATCTACATAGGTGTTGCCCAGCATCTGTATGATTTTAAACATATCTATGATTTTAGATGAGAAAAGGCAAAAAAATATACACACTTTTCTCAATTACGATGTTATATTATTGGATTTGTTATCTCCTGGATTGTTAATGGGTAACATTAGTTAGATTTTGATCAACATCGTGAATTAGCTACCGACAATTATATTCCTCTAGTTTGGGTACAAACTACCTGAATTGCTTTTAGGATCCCGAATGATCGTTCACAAGAGCACGCACAGCCGCAGTGAATGTTGTTTGTGTGGATTCTCTCCTGGAATTCTTCCCACGTCTTGTTGCTTGAAGGGTACATCATCCGACGGTCAAAGAGGATATACACTATCTCCAGTAGATACCGTCTCTCCTCAGACGCAACCATCCGCTGTCCGCGCACGCTTTGGGCGAAAATGAAGGCATCGTGGGCACTGCCAGGGAACTTTGCCACGATGTCGGTGAATTCCATATTCACATTGCACACGGCCTGGACGTTTATGCTGTGACGCTGATGGCGATTTACAAACAGGTGCTCATTGATGGTAGGTGCTTTGATTTCCACATGTGTGCAATCTATACATCCCAGGACGTTGGGAATGCCATACCTGTTGTAGAAATCAGCCTTAACCGCTTGAACGGCGTCTTGACTTTCAGGGAAGATGATATACTCAGCCTGGTATGTGTTGATCACAGCTTGGCAGAACTTTCCAAGTATTCTACTGACACTGGTCTGGCTTAGCCCATAAATATCTCCTGAAGGGCGCTGAAAATTGCCTTCTCCAAGAACTCGAAGGGCAGTAGCCACCTGTGTGGATACTGGTATGTTAGTACCTCTATACTCTTTCAGTAAAGCTGGGTTCAAATCCTCGCAAAGGCGATTCAGCACTGCTTTTGGTAACCTATATCGTTTTAACAAGAAATTTTCTGAGTGATCGAATACAGCCCGATCTTCTCTGTTTCGATGAGGAACATCAGGCCGGTGTTACGTCGTAAATACCATAAAATTTCCGCATCAGCTTATTTTAACGATATCAAACAAAGTATCCAGTCAATAATTCGATTTGTGTCCTATGTACTTTCAAAACTTATTAAGGTCAATATAAATCAGTACGATATGTATGTTCTACAACTTGGTTCTAACTGCTAAAAAGTCTCTTGAAGCTGCAAGCAACGGATGTTTTTAAAATGCAGCGCATGAAATTATGTTCTCGTGGTAGCTCTCGGTATCGTTATTTCTGATTTGCAAGCATATTTAATATTTTGCAATATTTAGCCCATGTTCGTACTGGTTTTAACTAAAATTTATTAATGTAACATTCAAGGTCGTGATACGCATATAGACGGCATAATATAAACTACTGCTATTCTAATAAATTCGAACAAATTTCGGCTACCAAATATATTCGGACATAAAAATAACTTACGTTGTTATTGTATACACATATTATTTTATTCACAATGTAACTGGTAAGGGTACAACATTTGACAAATAGCTCTTGTTTACGCCCGTAAGATGTAATATCCAGCCTTTGGTCCCGGTTTAAAATATTTTTTTAATAACAATTAAAATATATTGAAACAAAATTAACGTTAAAAATTAAGTGATTGAGGGAGGGAGGAGGGAGGGAGGGAGGGAGGGAGGGAGGGAGGGAGGGAGGAGAGAGGAGGAGGGAGGGAGGGAGGGAGGAGGGAGGGAGGGAGGGAGGGAGGGAGGGAGGAAGGGAGGAGGGAGGAGGAGGGAGGAGAGAGAGGAGGGAGGGAGGGAGAGGAGAGAGAGGGAGGGAGAGAGAGAGAGGGAGAGAGAAGGGAGAGAGAGGGAGGGAGAGGAGGGAGAGGGAGGAGAGAGAGGGAGAGAGAGGGAGAGAGAGGGAGGGAGAGGGAGGGGAGAGAGAGGGAGAGGGAGGAGAGGAAGGAGAGGAAGGGAGAGGGAGGGAGAGGGGGAGAGGGAGGGAGAGGGAGGGAGAGGAAGGGAGAGGAAGGGAGAGGAAGGGAGAGGGGAGGAGAGGGGGAGAGAGAGGGAGGGAGGGATAGAGGAAGCGTGAGAGAGACAGAGACATAGAGGACATAGTTACCGTGTCGAATAATTTGGACAAGTAAAAGCTCTTAACTGTAATTCAGCCGGTAAATATTGAGCTGTTCGATCGGATGAGGTGGTCAAGATTATAACAGGCAAGCGAGCCCTGCTTGCGTAAAGGGCAGTCAAAATAAATATCATTCAGCACAATTTCGGGTTTAATTCATGAGATAAAAAATGGTATAAAACAATGCGTTATCTGAAATAACGAGTAGGCAAATAATCTACATATATCATATAACTTCAATATATTTAGTGTAATGGTTAGCATGTTACATGGTTTTGTTATTATTTTTTTTTCCAGCACAATAAGCGAGGTGCTGTCTTCTCACGAGAACTTACGCATATACTTAAAGTAAGTAACCTGAATTCGAAATTAGCGTAGTTTTCAACCTGAATCCCAATTAAACTTACGCTGGCGACCCTGAATACAAAGCGTAAGTTTCCTATTCTGGCGTAGTATGATCTAAGTTGGCGACCTGAATACCAAATTCTACTTACGCAAAAAAACGGTATTTAACGCCGTCGCACCTGAATACGGGCCACCTGATCTGACCTGGCCTCTCCTGTCCTTTCCTGTCCTTTCCTGTACCTGCCCAGCCCATGTCCTGTCCTGCATTGAGCCTGAATCGTTCTGTCCAACCCTGACCTACCTTATCTTACCCTGCCCTGTGCCCTGTTCGGGATTTTAGCTAACATACCTCCGAACTGATTTGGGATCCGATTGCGCTAATATACCGGCACCCTTCCGTTGCTGATCTTCATCTGAAGCGGGAGCTCGTAACGTTCGACTCCACCCCCGTACTAGTGATTCACCAATGATACCTCCAGCAGACTCGTTTTCTTTGCCTCAGCATTCACAAATAATTTAACATTATATCTGCAGATTTGAATACATTGTAATACATTTTTCCTTCTAAAATCGGTACTAACGTTCGCACTATAAAATATATCAGCAAACCCAAAGTGACAGGTTGTCCTAGCTTGGTATGAACCCAGAACCAGACCCAGATAGAACAAAAAGCCAGTTACAAGAGATGAACAACAGGGTCCTGCCCTACTTGGACTGGTCCTCTCTAGATCTTGCAGACATTTGCATCCAGTTGCTCATTACAAGCGAGCGTGAAGCGCGCAGCGAGTTCTCACTGAATCAGGCACGTAGCCAGGATTTTGCTCGGGGGGGGGACGTCGGAAAAATCACATTTTGCTCTTCAGCCATATACTGCTGACCGGGGGGAGGGTTGTTGGGTTTTCAGAGAATCTAATTCTATCTAGTGTTAATTGATTTCGCTCATGGGGGGGGGGGAGGGCATGGCCCGTGCCCCCCCTGGCTAAGTCCTGCACTGAATACCGGATTTTTTCACATATCAGCGGCCGACCCGGGTCGGCCAGACCATAACGTTGTCAGAAGAGCTTATATCTTTTGTATCCCGCATCCGATTGGACAAGCGTCTTCGCCATCTGATAGCCCATTCAATGACATTATGTTATTGGCATGTTTCGTCTCACGTGAGGAGTCAGCATGGCACGTGACACGTGCCGTGTCAGGGGTGTCAGAAAACGTTATCCTGCTATAGCTGAGAAACGGCTGGACTGATTAAGCTGAAATTAGATGTGTGGTTTGAGACCACACCACTTGTGATTTGAGACCACACCACTACCACACCACTAGCAATGTTGCGCAGGTCAGACTTTGGGTCACACTGCACGTGCGCACGTGCACCCCTGTTTCGTCCACGAAATTACCTACACAACATCCTTGCAATACCGGACCTATATCTCGACAACCAGAAGTCGCAAAGACACGGGTCAAAACACATATGTGTGGAGAAACGATCAGCCCGGCGCATGCGCTATGTACCGATCAGCGTCGCGTGGTACGTGCAAAGTCACTGGCTGTACAAGCGCAAATTCATGTTTTATGACGTCTTCACGATTTAAATAAGTGCTCATCACCCATGAGACGTGAAGTGATGAAATAACCACCAATGTGTAGACCAATGTACCGTCTCTAAAATGCATTTGCAAATTCAGGTTGAAATACAATATTTCGCTGCTAAACCAACCTGTAGTATATATATATAATTATATATTATATATTATGTATATATATATGTATATAAGTATGTATATATATATATATACATAATATTATAATATTATATATATATATAAATAATATTAATATAATATATTATTATATATTATATATATATATATATATAATATATATCTATGATGTACAGTTGAGTGCAATGAAGGTAAATATATAAAGTCGGCAATAAATATATATTATATATATATATATAATATATATATTATATATATATAGTTTATTGCCGACTTTATAATATTTCCTTCATTGCACGCCGTACGTCAAAACCAAGTTGTGCTAACGATACAATGATGTAGCTGTAAAGCACAATCAAATCCATTATTATGGGCGCACATTGACTCTTGTTGTAGCCGCGCCGAAAACCCCAATAAACAAACAAATCCATCTATTACTCATCCAATATATTTTTGCTTACAAGCATGAGCTTATAATTTGTAAGTTTAAAAGAATACTGCAAAACTCCGCGAAAACCAATTTAGTTCAAAGTATCTGATCTTAGTTCGATCCATTTGTGACGGCCAAACAACACGCGTAAAACATTGAAAAGCATGCCTTCGCACAAAAACAACCCCCGTAGGGCGGATACGAAATTGACGCGGGTTTATTCGGGCTCGCTCGTCCTTCGCCGTTTTACGCCGTTTTAAGGAGTTTTATGGCGTCTTACTGGTTTGCATCCCATCGCAATTCAGTGCTGACCAATATAGGACCTGTCCTGTCGAACGCGCCGCGTTTACTGGTGTAATACAATCTCGTGCAGTTTCTCGTCAAATTTTGCTGGGTTATCTACCTTATATTTAGTACTTAAAGGGATAGTGCCACCTTGGGAGGATTTCTAAAAAGTAGCTTAAATGAATGCTGGGAATTATTATCAGTATCTCTTGCCCCCCTTTCAAACCCTTTGGCCCTAAAGCAATGTTTGGCAAAGCATTTTCTATTTTTTTTGAATCCAAAACATTTGTCCTCGATTGTGCGCTGCATCTATGATAATTCAGAATGGCCGCTTCCATATTGCTTGGACTGTTTGCTATCGAAATTGGCGCAGCTGTTCGCAAACAAAGCCATGGATTACCATGGCGAGCACAAAAGCTGGATAATTCGCAGCAGTTGCACGCCAGGGAGCGCCAGTGAGGCCAGGGTTAACTTTATGTCGCAAAAAAAATTGTTCATGTATTTATTTGTAAATCAGCAAATAAATATGTTACAAAACAAATTGTTAATCAGTTAACTGTTATTATATGCTGGCAACGTCTAAATTAACTGGCTTACTAGCGATCCCTGGCGGCTAACTGCTGCGAACTATCCAGCTTTTAGTGCTCGCCCCCACAGGCGAGCACGAAAAGCTGGATGATTCGCAGCAGTTGGCCGCCAGGAACCGCCAGTGAGCCAGGATACTTTTATGTCGCAAAACAAATTTTTCATGTATTTATCTGTAAATCAGCAAATAAATATAGTTCAAAAACAAACTGTCAATCAGTAAACTGTTAAGTATATGCTGGCAACGTCAAAAATTAAACTGGCTTACTAGCGGTCCTGGCGGCCAAACTGCTGCGAATTAATCCAGCTTTTAGTGCTCGCCCCCACATATCGCTCCCTGCCCAAAGCCGAGGTCCCGAGCCCGTCCGAATCGCCGCAACTTGACGTTGAAAAAGTCGTCTGTGTTCGAGGTAACGTCATTTATCTTTTTCTGACCAAAGTCGAGCCAGAGCTTTTGGGCCGAAATTAGGCCATTTTGGGTTTGTTCTTATAATGAAAAAAGCTGAGATTGTTGACAACATAATTAACTGTATACACTTTTTAATTTTAAAAATTCCACTGACTGAATGGTGATGTTTTGACTTTTGGCAATATTCACAGACAATTTTAGTCCACCAGAAGTGAATTCAAAATAGTGCGCGGAGGCGACTCACCAATTTAAGAATGATTGCCAATCATATGTGGTGCAAATGTATTTTATGATCTAAATGGGGGAGTTTTCGGGAACCAACTTTCCAGGTGAATCCGATACCGTAATCTACCGATTGACACCAAAAACTCGATATTGGTCTGCAAGGTGGCACTCTCCCTTTGAAGCCCCTATGCTGTATGCAGTGATGCACTCAGCATAAGAGCAGCTAGGAAATCTGACCCGGGAGACTGCGGGCTGGAGCAGCCCATCGCATCCCTTCGGGCTCCTCTGAGGCATTGTTAGTGCTGGCGTCATTGGCTGACTGATTGGCTGGCTGATTGGCCCGTGGACCATCGTCTGTGTCAGAGGTCATCTGTGGCCCGGGGACAAGTGTCTGAGGTCGTCTGTGGTCGGCTGGAGATCGATCGAGTCCACTGGGGACTAATGTGGGTCCGTCCCCTGACTCATCTCTGGTACTGAGTCAGGAGACCGATCGGAGTCCACTGGGACTACTTCTGGTCCCGTTTTTCCCATGACTCATCTCTCCTGGTACTTTCGAGTCAGGGAATCGTCTGAGTCCACTGGGGGACTAACTTGGGTCGCGTTCCCTGACTACATCTCTGGTACTTGCGGAGTCAGGAGACCGATACGAAGTCCACTGGGGAATAATGTGGGTCCGTCCCCTGACTCATCTCTGGTACTGAGTCAGGAGACCGTCGAGTCCCACTGGGGACTACTTCTGGGTCCGTTCCCCTGAACTTCCATGCTCTGTACTGAAGTTTCAGGAGACCGATCGAGTCCACTGGGGACTACTACTGGGTCCGTTCCCTGACTCAATCTCTGTATTGAGTCGGAGACCGGGATGAGTCCACTGGGGACTAATCTGCTTCGTCCCCTGACTCATCTCTGGTACTGAGTCAGGAGACGCGATCGAGTTCACTTGGGGAATAATCTGGGTCCGTCCCCTGACTCCATCTCTGGTACTGAAGTCAGGAGACAAGATCGAGTCACTGGGGACTACTCTTGGGTCCGTCCCCTGACTCATCTCTGGTACTAGAGTCAAAGGAGACCGATCGAGTCCCACCTGGGGAACTAATTCTGGGTCCGTCCCTGATTCATCTCTGGTACTGAGTCAGGAACCGAATCGAGTCCACTGGGACCTAAATCTGGGGTCCCCGTCCCTGACTCATCTCTGGTACTGAGTCAGGAGACCGATCGAGTCCACTGGGGACTAATCTGGGTCCGTCCCCTGACTCATCTCTGGTACTGAGTCAGGAGACCGATCGAGTCCACTGGGGACTAAATCTGCTCCGTCCCCTGACTCATCGCTCTGGTACTGAGTCAGGAGACCGAATCGAGTCCACTGGGGACTATCTGGGTCCGTCCCCTGAACTCATCTCTGGTAACTTTGAGTCAGGAGACCGATCGAGTCTCACTGGGGCTACTCTGGCTCCGTCCCTGACTCATCTCTGGTACTGATCAGGAGACCAGATCGAGTCCAACTGGGGACTAATCTGGGTCCGTCCCCCTGACTCATCTTGGTACTACGAGTCAGGGAAAAGAGAACCGAATCGAGTCCACTGGGGACTAATTCGGTCACGTCCCCTGACTCAATCTCTGGTACTGTCTGTTCCAGGAGACCGATCGAGTCACTGGGGACTACTCTGGGTCCGTCCCCTTGACTCATCTCTGTACTGAGTTCTGGAAGAACCGAGAGTCCCCACTGGGGACTACTCTGGGTCCGTCCCCTGACTCATCTCTGGTACTGAGTCCAGGAGAACGATCGAGTCCACTGGTATTACTCTGGGTTTCCGTCCCCTGACTCATCTCTGTACTGTCTGGTCACGAGACCGCATCGAGTCCACCTGGGGACTATCTGGCTCCGTCCTGACTCATCTCTGGATGCTGTCTGTCAGGAGACCGATCGAGTCCACTGGGGACTAATCTGGCTTCCGTCCCCTGACTCATCTCTGAGTACTTGTGTCCAGGAGACCGATCGAGTTTCCACTGGGGACTAATGCTGGCTCCGTCCCCTGACCTCATCTCTGGTGCTGTTGTCCGGAGACCGATCTGAGTCCACTGGGGACTATCTGGGTCCCGTCCCCTGATCTCCATCTCTGGTACTCCTGGATCGAGTCCATCTGGGACTACTCTGGCTCCCGTCCCCTTGACTCATCTCTGGTACTGTCCCTGTCAGGAGACCGATCGACGTCACTGGGGACTATCTGGGCCGTCCCTGACTCATGCTCTGGTACTCCTGGATCGAGTCCACTGGGGATCTACTCTGAGGGTCCGTCCCCTGGATCGTCTCTGGTAACTGTCTGTCACTGTCGCGCAGTATGGCATGAGCGATTGTGATCGCCGGTGGTGTCCCAATGGAAATGTGTTACTTTGCGTGTGTGTAGAATGTGTCACGCAGTGTTACTGTGCTGGGATAGGTGATTATGTGCTATGACTCTGTGTCGGCTCCGCAGTGGCTGGTGCTCTGTCTGGCTGGATATTACGGAAGTTGGATATGTGGTTAGAAAACAGCACGCGATGAATGTAAATTATGATGGTGTGCTCTGTCCGGTTGTTCTTAAAAGGGTTTGTTTTGCCAAATGTGTTTTCACGTTCATTTGGCTACATATTCTAGTCTACATATTATCATTTAGCTCCACTCTTGTAGTATTTGTATTTTCTCATGAGATTTCGCGCACAGCGGTCAAATAGAGCACTGTTTCCAGCGCTCGCTGCCCCGACTGACTGGTTGATTGTGTCTGCGATTCTTACAGGAGGTGGAGGTGCTGGACATCATGACCATCCGCGACACGAGGACGGGCCGCTTTGCCAAAACTCCCAAGGTCAGTACTCAGCGGCAGGAGAGGCAGGAGAGACGATCGCGCCAATAGTTTGCCTTACCGAGCGGCCACTGCCGCCACCAACCACCAGTCCCATGTCTCTTTACCCAGACCCCATTACCATTCACCCCCTGCGAACAATCCTAGCGCTCTCTTCACCTCAGTGTTATCATTCGATCACCGAGTGGAGCCAGGGACGTACAAATCAACGCAACGATAACAGCGGCTGGCCGGAGACTATCGTGCCGCGCCGCAGTGCTGGTCTAGGCCTGCCGTGGTATTATGTCTGGCGTCATTTCCGGCCCTGCCATCGGATTAGGCTGACCAGAATACGAGCAGTGGTGGTGCTCGGTGAGCTGAGCGGCAGGTGCAGTGCCTCGTCGTCTATGTGAGCCGCGGCTGCTTTGGGCCGTTGTTTTGTGTGGGTTCCGGTGTATTCTGAGGGCCGGTTGCTGGGGTTTAGCCGGTGCCGACCAGTGGGGCCGTTTCGTGGAATGCCGGGCCAAAAATGGATGTTTCGCTTCACACCAGAGACGATTTGACGCTTTGCTGTCTGTCCACATTGGTTCGGATGTTGCTAGGGGTTGCCTGGTTTAATTTAAAGTCCGTCTGCGTCTACCTGACCTATTGTGGTACTTTCTGAACCTGTTTGAGTGACTGCACACGGTCCTGGCTGGCCTCCATCAAACCGCTGCCGGCCTATTTTCTGACATTCTGACTCTTATGCCGTGTCGTGTGACCATCTCTGATTGTCACTTGCTATCAGGTGCTCTTTCACCTACCTTGTCCTTGACTGGTGTCATTGTGACCGTCAGGTAACTCGGCAGGACTTAAACGGTGCGGAATGTCGTCATGAACAGCATGCGCGACTTTTGTGATCCCGTTTGACCCCACCTAACCCTATATGACCTCCGCTTGGAGCCGTCTGACCCCGTCTGACCCCGTCTGACCCCGTCTGACCCCGTCTGACCCCCCCTAACCCCGTCTGACATCGTCTGACCCCGTCTGATCCTGTCTGATCCTGTCTGATCCCGTCTGATCCCGTCTGACCCCGACTGACCCCGTCTGACCCCGTCTGACCCCGTCTGACCCCGACTGACCCCGACTGACCCCGTCTGACCCCGTCTGACCCCGTCTGACCCTGTCTCACCCCTGTCTTACCTCTGCCTGATCTCCGTCCAACTTCGTCTGGACCCATCTCCCCATCTGACCATGTCTTCCCGGGCGGCAGGACCAGAAGGTGCGGGAGATCGTCACCATGGGCAGCACAGGCACGCTGGAGGACAAGACGCTCACCGTCTGCTACGGTCCCGACGTGGTCAACCTCACCTTCGTCAACTTCTGCTGCCTCAAACCGGAGACGGCGAAAGTATGTAATATCGACCCCCGTCCGCTTTGGGATCCCTGTGATCCCTGTGATCCCTGGGATCCCTGGGATCCCTGGGATCCGGCGTGGTTCTGTATGGGAGGTCGTCGGATTTTCTGCAGTCGACTCGGTTAGATTAAAATCGATCTTCTCTAACTTGCCGGTATTCCGACAAACTCGGGATTTCCCGCCACGCTGTCGTTTACCGACGGTTGCTGGCAATGACCATCCGCTGTATTCGTTTATATGCTTCGCTGCCATGCCTTACTAGACGTAACCCTACACAAGTGGACGGCCGGCGTCGTGGTATTGGACAGTGCCAACACTCGGCGACTGTTCCGTAGCGGGACGATTTCGAACTCCGCTGGCGGTATTGCTTCTGGCCCGGCAGTTTATCAGGATAGACGTGCTATTGCACGGTGATAGTGGTATTTCCGTCCGTGCCTTTCAGAACTTACACACTATCGCGTTTAATCAACCTCGTACATTTTCAAACAATGCTGGCCTGACCGGTGTGCAGCGGGTCGGTCTCCTCTGGCTGGTGTCACTCGGCGACAGAGTGTAGCGCCGCTCTCCGTGGTCTGTTGACCTCGACCTCACCCCTGCTCGACCCATCGCTGGGGGTGGCGGTGGCGGTCTGAATGTGGCGCTGCCAGACACAGCTATCGNAATGCCGTTTTCCGCTTGTCGCTACGTTGCGTAGTTTTGGAGATCTCACGGGGGGCGGAAATGAGAATCAACCCCCCTGCAGTTCGTGTTCGGCGCGAACCCCCTGCAGTGCGCGGGTTAAAACATTTCCTGGGTTGAATTAGCCATATGAGTTAAAATACTTGTTTACACATTTAACACAAAGTATTAAAAACAAACCACAATTTTGTTGTATATTGGTTAAGTAGAACAATAGGCTGGTACTCGTTGTTGAAGGCTGGACATACCGATTTCGTTTAAGCCCCACCCTCACTATACTTGCGCCACTCATCTTACCCAAGGGCGCCAGGCAACATTTGGCGTTGCAAGATGATTAGCGGCTTGATTCTCGTCTAGAATTCGAAAATGGCCTTAGCTTATTGTGTGCTCCATACACACAAAGTAGAAGGCAACAACTGAATGTGGTGGAAAATGCATGAAATGATTCAGCACAAAGTAACCGATTGTTATCTTGAAAGGCAGCACGGCAGTCACTTTGGACATATAGCTATTTAAACTTGACACACATATTCATCGCAGGGGTGGATCCAGGGGGCGCTTGGGCGCCCCCCCCCCTGAACCGGGTCTTTTCTATGGCGCGCCCGTAGGGTGCGCCTGGAGGGCGCATTTTTTTGTATTGCCCCCCCCCCCCTGACAGAAATCCGGGATCCGCGCCTGCATCGTATATGTCGCTACCATACATTAGCCGTTGTTACAATGGGTTATTTTGCGCGATATATTTTAAAACATTTTACAGTGTTTTAAAATGTTTAGTAGTAGCCGTTTTCACGATGGACTAATTTGCAAGAAAAAAATGTTTTAACCCTCGCCCTACGGGACCGTTGGGCGAGGGTTAAAATATTTCTCGCAAATTAGTCTATCGTGAAACGGCTCCAACTTAAACATATTAAAACATTTTAAAATGTGCGCAAAATAATCCATCGTGAAAACGGCTATCGATTAGTTTTGAGATTGGCTGATTTATTATGTAATTATGTCTAGAAAGGCAACTTTCGTTTTTAATTTATCAAAATTTTGTTCGTGAAAAAATCAAAGTAAGTAGTTTGGTAGCCAAGTATATAGTGAGTTTTGTTAACAGCTAACAAATAAATGTATCCTAAAATTATAACTTTTAACGGCGTTTTCGTAAACCACGATTTTTTCAATACCAACGTAACAATGCAAACGTGGTCACGTTGCCGCAGGTGGTCACGTGACCGACCGGCCGAGTGTGAAGCCGGCGGGTCGATGGTCGAAAGCTGCGCAATCACCGCCATAAGAAAGACAGGGTTGTGCGTTGGTGCGAGCTACTGCCAAACCCGACAACGTATAATTTCAGAAGTCTATTAAGATATGTTTACGACATAAACATTTGTGGGTGCAATTTTGGAGCCATATAAACCGAGTAGTTGTAGAGAAATAATGCTCTGAAAACCATGGTTACGGTCAGTCCGCTCATGCGTATGTTGTCCCCTTTAGTTTAGTTTTAGTTTAGTTTATTTGCCTTTCACCAACGGGTTGCACGCCCAATGACAGGTGAAGTCGTGGATTAAAATACCAATCACAATACAACTCAATGCAATACACACACACGCACAATAAAAAATTAATCAGCGACAGACCTGACAACAAATGTACAAATATATACCAATATGCATAAAAAACCTTATAGAGATTATATAGTATATTATATTACATAAAAGTAAAAACTAAAATTAAGATTAATATACACATAAAATACCTAATTATTATCATAAAAAATAACGCTAAGAAGACATCAGCCTATATGGATGTAATATAAAAAGACCACAGCACGATTGACTATACTGACTTAGAGCATTGTAGTGGAGTATACGATGACATGTTTCCTAAAATCACCAATCACTGTATGCCAGATATCTACGGTTCTAGCAGAGTTTAAGAACACCCTTGTTGACGAAACACCTCGTGTCCGCTATGTATTTGATAAATACAAATTAACAATCAGCCAAGGATTTAAACTTTTTATTTGTTTAAAATAGGATTACTGCCAAATTTAAACAAAACTATTTATCAGACACCTCGCGCTCGCAGAAAACTTAGATGTGTGCATGGGGACTGTATTTTGTCAAGACACATCAAGTTTTATGGTAAGGTGACCCACCTCACAGACGTGAACACAGTCCATTTCACTATTCATGTACAAACAGTCACCCAACTTCATCTTATGAACCATGACATTTCACAACGAAGTTTTGTATATAAACATAACGCAGCTTTCTGATATGCAACCATTTTCCTCATGCAAAACTGGAGGCAGTAGGGGTGGCGGTGGGCGCGCCAACGACCTCCGTTGCCCGCCAGCGGTGCGGACGAATGACCACTGACCGAGCGTAGCGCAGCAAGGCCATCTGTGTGACGTCACACGCCTACCCGCGGGCACGAGGAGGTCCGATAAATCCGTTCAGGGGAGGCCTGCGTCCGCCCTGAACAGTCATTATCGAGACACATAAAAACACTTTTAAACATCTCAATTTTCACCAATAAGCAGTTTGTTACATATGGTACATATCGCACATTTTATGAATCGCAAATTCTGCCCTTCTACACAGCCTGTTAGATAAACGCATGTTACCCTACTTATGGCTGACACATCCATGTGACCTGACCTTGTATTGCCGGCAGGAGTGACAGGAGTGGCAGGAGTGCCGGCAGGAGTGTCAAGATGGTGGTGGCGGTGGTGAAACGAGTACAGAAGCCTCAGCATCCAGGGATGACCAGGGATTCGCACGGATTGACGACTGATGCACTGACTTTTGCGCCGCGTTCTCTAAGAATTATGTTTGAAGCAGCCACCAATCCTGTAATTGTCACCGCCTTTTGGAATGAGGCCATCGGTTGACAAGCCATCGAAAGGACGGAAAGATCAGGGTAGAGAATGACCGACTGAGTCGAACGTCCAGATGGCACACCATTTTACGTCAATTGCAAGACTGCTCTTAGAAGCTGTAAGAGACAATGGTACTATGAAGAATGAAGATATTTTCGTCTCCGATGTTTTCAGTTTTATGGTATCTTATACACCTAATGTAGAATAAAGCAATGAAAAAGAGGGCTTCACAGTTGACATATAGCTAAACGCATGAGACTATTGAGACATGGGCGCTCATCACTTGATAATGCTTTAACCCAACATTAAGCGGAACATTTTCAATGGTACAACTTACTGGGGGTTATGCCCCCTAGAATCTCTGAAATGTCTGGACCGATTTCAAAAAGATGAGTTGAACTTAGATTGCTCTGGAACATTGTTGAAGAAAACCAATTAGTGTGGACCTCTTCGTCACTGATCACATCACAGGTCGGACAAAACAAAAGATAATAAAAGTTGTAGTGGAGGCAGCCTCCACACAAAACAACGCTCTTCATAAGGCTATTAATAATAGGGTCTACACATCTCGTCTTGTCACACAACAAAAGGCAATAAATAGTCAAATCAGTATGATTCTTCTCTCTGGAATTTATTGTTATCGTTCTAAACTCTAATGACCTGTAGTCAGTTCAAGCTACTCCGACGTTAATTAGGTCAAACTGCCGCTTGTGCTTATTATCCGCTGCGAATGCGATACAAGTTATTGAGTTTGTTGTTGGTCTCGAATGTGAAACAGTGCCAATTATACATTGTAGAATGTTATACATTGTTTGCTCCTCAGGTGCTAGGTAAGAGCTGAATGTCGTGGTTGTTGCGTCCCACCACTGCGGCTCCCGAGAAAGATGCAGTGACTCCGGTCAAACTGTACTGCAGCACCGCCACAGCGACACCCCGAGCGACACTGCCCCGCTCCTGACCCCGCGACCCTGCAGCCTCGGCTGACCCGGTCCCCGCCCGGGGCGCTGACCGCACCAGACACGCGCCCCTATCGTAAACACACATAGAAAGAAGAAACCAACTGGCATATGTGATCACTGGTCCGTTATTCCGTTACTTCGTTACTAATAAAGCTACTTTTTTAGTAGCTAAGAAACGAACTCGTTACATTTCTTTCGCAGTCACAGACCGCGTAACGGAAGTTACCTTTGCGGTCCGTTACTTCGTCACTTTTTAGTCCGCTACTCCGTTACTCCTTGGCTCCCATACTTTTCCCTATATTTGTTTCTATTCACGCCCGGATTTATTCGCACCAGCACAATTGATGCCTTACACACGTACGCAATCGAATGTCATATGGAGTAAAGGGCTGCCAAATATCTTACCTGTTAGGTTGTTGCTTAATTAATGCTGCGCAATGCGTAATGACTGCAATAAGGGTAGCTGCCTCCCGATCCCGATGCCGCGAGACGTTGACAAAGTTCCTTGCTCCATCCCTGTAATTCCCTCTTCCTTACCTCCCACTCCTCACTCTTACACCTGAGGATGGCTTAACCCTATTACTGTCGGGGGGCGAATCGGCCCCCTTGAGGTTTTTCGCGTACAGTTCATTCATAACTCAACCCAGAATCTTCAAACTTTCTGAATTGTCTTAGCATTTCATTGCGCATCGAATTGTGTACTTTTTTCCAAATTAAATCATTAGGAGGGGGTCCAAAACATTTTTAGGGGGCGTGTTCTGCCGTTTTGATACAATATCTTTGCATGGTTAAGCACTCGTGGAGAGTTGTGTGTTGAAGGTAAGTGTTAGCGAAAACAGACATCGGTAGAGAATTGATTGATTGATCAAAGGGACACTGCCTCTTCCGGATGATATCGCAAAAACAGGCTTAAACAAGACCTAGGACCACTTGTTGATTTTTTAATTGCCATTAAACTCTTATCCAAAAAAGCGCAAATAACAAAAAACAATCAAATGAATTTTCCCATTACTTATAAGAATCTAAAAACTGTTACGATTTATACACAACCACTACGTACATGGAAGCGTTTGCTCTAAGTTAACTGTATCACAAGAGAAGGGATATCAACCTGACCAACCGTCAGCTGACGCTATTCAATTGGATGAGACGCCGTCGCTTATAACATTGTAGTTCCTTGTTTAACTGAATCTACCGCTTCTGCCGCATTTGAGTCGTTGCCATGGAAACGTGAACAGACTCTTTTCCTTTTGCTATCTCCAGAATCGGAGCACCAATCATAAGAAAAACCTCGGTCGGGAAAGACTTCATTAATGCTGGGAAATCAAAATCCCTTCGTAAAAGTAAAAAACAACTTTCGGAGCAATTATTTCCTTCATCGTAACAAATGTTTCCTTCATGACTATTATTGAGCTTAAATCAGGCATAATAAGCATTGAAAAGTTTTCTGACATTATTAATTTTGGTAGAAAGCTTAAAAAGATAGTGCCACCTTGGGAGATTGATAAAAGTAGCTTAAATGAATGCTGGGAATAATTATCATGTATGCCTTGCTCAAAACTTGCCCTAGAAGCAGTGTTTCGGCAAAGCCATTTTCTATTTTTTTCCGACTCCAAAAACATTTGTCTCGATTGTGCCACAGCATATATATTCAAGATGGCCGCTTCATCATATTGCTTGGACTGTTTGCTATCGAATGCGCAGCTGTTTCAAAACAAAGCCATGTATACCATGGCGAGCACTAAAAGCTGGATAAGTCACAGCAGTTGGACGCCAGGGATCGCCAGTGAGCCAGGGTTCTTTTATGTCGCAAACGAATTTTTGTTCATGTATTTATTTGTAAATCAGCAAATAAATATGTTACAAAACAAATTGTCAATCATTAAACTGTTATTATATGCTGGCAACGTCAAAATAACTGGCTTACCAGCGGTCCCTGGCGGCCAACTGCTGCGAACTATCCAGCTTTTAGTGCTCGCCCCCAAAGGCGAGCACTAAAAGCCTGATAAGTCCGCAGCAGTTGCCGCCAGGGGACCGCCAGTGAGCGGTACTTTTGATGGTCGCAAACGAATTTTTGTTCATGTAATTGTATTTGGTAAGTCAGCAGAAATAAAATATGTTAAAAACAATTGTAAATCAGTAAATGTAATTATATGCTGGCAACGTCAAAATAACTGGCTTACTAGCGTCCCTGGCGGCCAACTGCTGCGAAACTTCCAGCCTTTAGCACTTTAGTGCTCGCCCCACATATCGCTCCTGCCCAAAGCCGAGGCCCCGAGCCGTCCGAATTCGCCGCAACTGAACGTTGAAAAACGTCTGTCTGTGTTAGAAGGGTAACTCATTAAATCTTTTCGGACGCAAAAGTCGAGCCAGAGCTTTTGCCCGACAATTGGACATTTGGTTTGTTCTTATAATGAAAAAAAGCTAAGATTGTTTGACAATATAATTAACTGCAATACCCTTTTTATTTAAAGTTCACTGACTAAATGGTGATGTTGAGTTTGCAATATTCAAAACAATTTTAGTCCCAAAGAAGTGATTCAAAAAACGTGCGGAGGGACTCCAAATTTTAAGAATGATTGCCAATCATTGCTGGTGCAAATGTATTTTTTGATCTAATGGGGGCAGCTTTCGGGAACCAAGACTTTTCCAGGTTGAAATCGGATACGCGTAATCTACTGATTGACACCAAAAACTCGATATTGGTCCTGCAAGGTGGCACTCTCCCTTTAAGCAAAAACACGTCGTGTGCTTAGCATATACGTCGTATGAATATAAATGAGGCTTATTCGCAACCCTTCCAGATCTCCGCTGTCATAAGAGCTAGAAACATGAAACTTGTGTGTGACTAAGGTCGCCATGAACTCTATTTTGTCAAATTTTTGGTGACCTTGGTCATTATCTTCAAGTCAAATGACGTTCATTCAAAATTATTTTTGTCAAAACAAGATATTTTTCAGGAACCTTGCCATTTATCTCGGAAACTATGGCAGCAGGAGGAATCCGAAAAATCACTGTAAAGCGTTTTAATTGTCTTTTCACCGCGTAAGGATCAGAAATGAACCTCGAGGTCCATGGTTTGGGACCTGTAGAGGTCACAAATGTTTTAAAAAAAAAAAAACTGTTTTTCCAGCAAATGTTTGTTCGTTAAAATAACTTTTTATATAAAGTATAAACAGCACTTATTTTGGTACCACGTGTTTCTCTCGTCATTGTGGTTCGAATCATATCACTTTGTAAAATTCGAAAATTTGACCCCGGTCAAGGTCAAAGGTCAAGGTCATGGAGAACGTAATCGGTCAAAATGCATATAAAGACGCGTATTGACGAGACAACTTTGAGACCATTTGTGAGTCTCTATGAATGTTTCTTGTCATGAGTTATTGATAAAACAGAGTTGGTTGACCTTGAATGACCTTTCAAAAGCCAACTGGCTAAAAAATTGTCCTTTTCATCAAGAAGGGCCTATGATGAAACATGATACTGACGTAATTGGATTGATGCAATGCATTAACCCTTCGTTTTCATTTCACCATATACTTATATTGAAGGTTAGCATTTGACCTGACATCAGGTCATCAAATATTTAGATACACCCTGAAAACTTTTACACTTATTAAGTTAGCCATGTTTTTTCTCACCATATAAATTCCGGTTTTTGAAATCGTCTTGAAAATAAAAAAATGCATCATTTTGTTAAAAACAAATAAGTTTTCAAAAATTTGGATTTCAAAATTCAAAATTTTGAAATTTAAGATGCCAACTGAAAGAACAAATCAATTCTCTACCGAATGTCTGTTTTTTGCTAACACTTCTTTAACAACACAACTCTCCTGAATGCTTAACCATGCAAAAATTTTGTTAAAACGGCGAACACGCCCCTAAAAACGTCCTGGACACCCCTCCTGAATCATTCATTTGGAAAAAGGACATCGATGCGCAAGTGAAATGTTAAGAAAAAGCCAAGCAAGTTTGAAAGATTCTGAGTTGAGTTATGAAGACCCGTACGCGAAAAACCTCAAGGGGGGGCCGATTCGCCCCCCCCCCCGACAGTAATGGGGTTAAGTGAAAAATATCACTATTTTCCATAGTTGTACATGGCTTTAATTAATTTATTTTGTTACGTAGTGGTGGCGGACTCGTCAACCTCATTGGCTGAAGAAAACTGCAAAATTTGAACGGCGATATTGGGCGACTGGGCGCGAATTTCAAAAAACGGACTTCATGGTGCTTGTCAAATTTGTCTGTTCTTTAACATATCAAATTTTACTTTTAGTGGACAGTGTCCCTTTAATGGTCTCAAAAACTGACCGTCACCAACCAACAACAAATATATAAAAGCTGCGTTCACGTTGATCACTTCGTTATACAAAAGTAACATAGTAACGGAGTAGCTGTAACTTCCGACACATTTTTGACAATGTAACGGAGTAACGAGTAAATATTTACTTTCTTGGAATAACGGAGTAACTAGTAATGACGCTGCAATTGGAAGTAACTGTGCCCACTTTGCTGAAACTGGTGTATAGATGAGTGGACGTACCTGTGTGTTGTGTGCGTGCGCGTGTTTGGCTGCGTATTTTCTCAGACTTCCACCACTTGTCTGACAATTTACGACGTGATCCAGTCGAGTTTCGTGGCGAGCTGCACCACCACTGCTGTCGCACAAGTCGGCGGAATAGACAGGGCGGAGTGGCACGTACCCAGGTAACGAGTGCTCAGCACATTACTAACATCGTTGGTCAGGCGTCTCTTCCTGCCGCCCGCCTCTGCTATGTCGTCTAGTCCGGTCTGCCTCTAGTGTGTCGTCGTTTCCGGATACCGGACACTCACATAAGGCACGCGAAAAACTCCTTGCTGTCTTGTCTTCCGGAATATGATGGAACAGAAATCCAGGGGTGGCAAGAAGTGCCAACCTGCTGGATAAAGTTGGCACCAAAATATGACCTCCAAGAGTCACAGTCACTCCGGGGCCGAAAATGTCCAAATTGTCAATTTTGATTTGTATATGGTCATCAATTATGTTAAGAGTAATGCATAACCGTCAAATTAGGCCCAACTTAAAATTAGTAACACTAGCCGTTTTCACGATAGATGATTTTGCGCGACATGTTTTAAAACATTTTAAAATGCTTTAAAAAGTTTTAGTAGTAGCGGTTTTCACGATGGACTAATTTGCGAGAAACGTTTTAAAACTCGCCCTACGGTCCCGTAGGGCGAGAGTTAAAACATTTTTTTTCTCACAAACTAGTCCATCGTGAAAACGGCTACTACTAAAACATTGTCAAACATTTTAAAATGTTTTAAAACGTTTCGCACAAAATAATCCATCGTGAAAACGGCTATGATAAAACGAGTTCCACACATGGTGCCCCCCACGTTGTTTACCTGGATCCGCCTATGCGCAATATATTACATTTAACAAATTACAGCAGCAAGGCCCATGTGTGACGTTCCTATTGTCCTAAAGTGGATAGCTGGATTTTGACTGCTTCAAAGTCAATCTTTACGATAAAAATCAGAGCCCGACCGTTTATCCGACCGTATTTTTTAGGGGGATGCGCGACAAATAATAGTTTCAGGAGCTTTGGGTGGCATGGCCCCTTTCGCCCCCTGGATCCGCCCTGTCTATATTGATTTCATAGAAATATGGTACGAAGTATAATTGATGCAGCATAAGGGACTGCAAGTTTCTCTTTGATATATTGTAGGTATACAGAGTTTATTCTTAAAGTTATTCAGAAAATCCGGAGTGGCAGATTACCTCCCCCAGCAGGGCGCAGGCTAATTATCGCTTTTTACAGCCACTGGAGGAACGCGCGGGGGCATACTTGTACTCAATGCCCACAAGGGCCAATGTTCCTGTGAAGGGGGAGTTTTCCCTTGATTAATTAGTGGCCGTGGCCATTGGTCATGAGGTGCGGCAAGGTAATGGAAAAATTGCAGTGTCGCGCAAAAATAACTCATTATTGTAACACACCTGAACCTTTTTTTTACAATGCTCTGATTTAGGGGCACCCTACATGGTTATGAAGGCAACCCTAATTAAGTTGGGGCGATCTGTTTAGATTCGGGATGCACCTCTTCGTGTTTAAGGGTGCACTTCCGAGTTTCGGGTCGCTCTTCCGAAGTATGGGGTGCTTTTTGGGCATCGGGGCGCCCTCTCCGAAATTGGGAGCGCCCTCCATGGGATTGGGGCGCCCTTCATGGGTTTGGGGCGCCCTCTATGGTTTTTGTTTTAGGGTGCCATCCTCAGATTTTGGCGCGCTTCTCACATTTGGTGTACATGCTTATTGGTGTTCAAGGGCGCGCTTCCGAGTTTTGAGGACGCCCTTCCGAAGTTCTGAAGTTCAGAATTCTTTTTGAGCATCGGGGTGCACTTTCCAGGAAATGGGGCGCTCTCCATGGTTTTGCGGGCGCTCTCCATGGGTTTGGGGGCGCCCTCCATGGGTTTGGGCTTTGTGGGCGCTCTCTATGGGTTTGGGGGCGCCCACCATTAGTTTGGGGGCGCCCTCCATGGGTTTTGGGGCGCCCACCATGGGTTTTGTTCATAGGCGTAGGAGACGGGGGGCAGGGGGGCAACTGCTCCCCCAACATTTTCGGATTTTAACATTACGCCTATGGACGTTGCATCGAAAGAATCGACTTCAAAATGCCTTTTGCCCCCCCCCCCCCAAACTTCAAATGAGTTCCTACGCCCCTGGTTTTGTGGCGCCCTCTTTGAGTTTAAAGGCGCCCTCCATGGATTTGGGAATGCCCTCCATGGGTTTGGGTGCGTTTGTGGCGCCCAGATTGCGCCTTCGGCGCAAAACTAGTGCCCCTGCGCCTTCGGTGCAGGGGCGCCAATTTCCATTGAGGGGGCTGCCAGCCCCGTTGCCCCCCTCTGGATCCACCCCTGACTTCAATGCAAAAGGGGATTGTAGCTACAACCCCAATAATTTGGGAATTCAGCATTACGCCTATGCCAAGATGTGGTACAAATGGGCTCTTAACAACTAAGTGCAACCCCGATGATTTTAAAAAGTTACGCCTCTGGGACCATACTCAAAGTTGGTGAGGCAGTTGCCCCACCATCTAAATAGGATACTCCTCCCGTGTCGGCAACTGTACCTTCTATTGAACGCTGACTGCCACCGGTCATCGTGACTTACTATCCGAAAAATATGTGTATGAAAACTACCTTTATTTTAATAAGTTTCATCATACCGAGATGTGCAACCAGACATAGGGGTTGCTTGAGGCTTGGCTCCACTCAAGGTCTGGATTCAATATTAAAAAACAATTCCACGACCTAAAATTCAAATTTCCACACCGCTTCGCGGCGTCACATCGTTGGCCATCGTCATTACGAAGTCATCACCATCGTCTTCGGTTCTTTGTACGGCTATACGGTGTAGGTAACGGTGAATTGGTTTTATCAGGCAAAGCCAGGGGTAGGAACTTTATATCTCTTGGGGAGGGCCCGAGCCCCCCCCCCCCAATGATTTCAAATGTTAACATTAGGCCTATGACGTTGCATGGTAAGAATGTAATTACAATCTATCAAATTAACACTAAGCCCCCCCCCCCCGGCCGATTTCATAAAGTTCCGCTTGTGGGCACAGCCGCCGTACAATTTTCGCACCGCTTCTCAAGTAGGTACCTTCTATAATATGAAAATTAACATTAAAAATGCTTCAAATGATGAAATACAAGCATAAAAATGAGTTAGGTACATTACACATTTATTTCGTCATTTCAACCAGCCATGAACCACCCACTACAAAAATATCGGCGACGCCCCTGGGTACAGTTTAGGCATTCCATGACAGATCGATCAAAAACAATCTCGAAATAACACCCTATATCTCAGATTTCAATAAAGCTGTATCCAAGGGGTTATCTGAGCCGTAGCTGCTGTGACAATTTCAGCCACGTCCGTCAAACGGTTTTTGAGTTTTAGCCTCGGGCATTGCTCGGTTTTGCTAAAAACCTTTCATTTTCAGCGGGCGATATCGCCCATCTAAAATATAGCAGGCATATAATTATATATATCATAAGAATCGTCATAAACCATAGATTATTGTGATTTTTTTCTCACAAATTTCAAAATTTTGAAATTTTCAAACGTGATTTTAAGTAAAATCACGTTTTTTATATTGTGGCCACTAAGAATTATGATGTTTTTCCTTGCCAGCATTAACTTAAATATATATGTCATCGATTGTAAAAATATTGGAGATAGCTTTTTTCTCTAAATAATTTATTTATATTTTTGAATTAAAAAAAAATAATGGTCACCAGCACGTGTTTGATAATAACTTTTGCACGTAAGTGGGTTGGAGAGCTTAAGCGAACAGCATTATATTTTCCTCATCGAACTGCATTTGATGATGCATAACATGACCCTTGCAGGCTGGTCCTTGACTTCAAGGTCACGTGACTTGAGGTCACCCGATGCAGCCAATGTCAGATCAACCCAAACATAACACTCCGCTTCTCATAGTTTGATGAAAATATGTTTTGGCGATTATCTGGGCCGTAGCTTCACGCTATTAAATTGTCTGCCCCGTTTAAGTGGTTTTAAAGTTATAGCCTTAGGCATCTTTTCGGTGTTGCGTAAACCTCGATTTTTTCAGTGTGCGAAATCTCCCATCTAAATTAAATGAGTCATATGAACCTATATATCGCAACAATCATCATAAATTATATATTAATGTTAGATAACATTTTTTGAAAATTCCAAAGTTTTGCAATTTAAAAACGCAATTTAAAGTAAAATAATGTTTTTTGTGACCTTGAGGTCAAGGAGAAGGCTGCCAGGGGTCATGTTATGCATCACTTAATACAGATCACCGAGGCAAATATAGTGCTGTTCAGTTACGCTCTCTAGCACGTTTACGTGCAAAGTTATTATCAAATATGCACTGACGGATCCAGAACCTGGGCATGGGGGGGGGGCTAAATTTCAAAAAGTTTCATAAAATTCGAGAAAAAAAAACTCATCGGATTTGGCTTCCTTGTACCTTACTGAACGGTTTAAGACAAATATGCCTTTGTAAAAAGTTTATTAGATTTCCCCTACAGTGGAATATATGTCAAATTTCGTCAATTTCAGACAATATGGGGGGGCTAACGCCCCTGCCGCCCCCTGGATCTGCTAGTGCAAATATGTGCTGTTGACCATTATGTTTTTAATGCAAAAATATAAATCAAATATTTAGAGAAAAAGTATACCTCCAATATTTTTACCATTGATATAAGGCTTATGTATTGAATTCAATGCTGGCAAGAAAAAACATAATGATTTTTAGTGGGCAAATTACAAAAACGTGTTTTTACTTAAAACGCGTTAAAAATTTCAAATTTTTAGAATTTTCAAAAAAATATTATATAACATAATTATGCGGTTTATGATGATTCTTATCATATATAGGTTTGAATGACCCCTACAATTTTTATGGGAAATATCCCCCGGTGAAAATGGAAGGTTTGAGCAAAATCGAATAATGCCTGAGGCTATAACCAGGGGCTTAACCACGATCTCAAAGTTACTGGGTACACTGCTTGACTAGAAATTATTTGTTTTTTCCTCAAACCCCTCCCCCCCAAAAAAAACGCTTGAATTTTTAGTACTGAGTGTTTTACCTTTTCAATTGTATTTGCACTCACAAAAAATCAACACCCGCGCCATGTGTCAACACCCCTAGCTCGTGGATGCCCAACACAAACCTAAAAATACGTAACTGGGAAGGTGTTNACATTATCCATATAGATACACGTTATCTCTCCTGCTACTGTTCAGTGAACCGTGAACTCTGCCTTTGGCCGCTTCTGAGTATCAAATGACGCCATGGTGTACTTTGCTCCAGCGATATCACCGATTTATCCAACCTAGATACATTGTCGATGGGGCAGAAGCTATACTTGATGTGTGTTCACACGAAGCTGTTAGACTGGCTTTCACACAATCAGCTGGATTAGCGCTTAGCAGGCTATAGATAATGACATCAATCCTGCAGATAGGTGGGTGGGAGATAGGATAGGTGGGTGATAGGAGGTGGGTGGGTGGGTGGTGGGTGGGTTCCGGAGACGTGCAGACCAGAAATCCAGAGCAGATATCATCGGGAAAAACATGTTATTTATGATATAGTCTGAATAAAAGTTGCGGTGACACACAGAAATTCTGAAAGGTCATCTCAGCATAGCATTCCACGACACCTCTTATCCTTCCACCCTGATTGGGATGACCTGCAGTCGGTGGAAGCGGTGGTTGTATGTACGGTTAGATAAGATTGGTGCATGGGCTCCGCCAGCGGGGGGGGGGGACATGTCCCGCCCAACTTCAAAGTTGGAGGGACAGAGTGTCTTTTGTCCCCCCCCCCAAACTGTGAGCAAATGTCAGTAACGTCATATTTCAAACACCTTAAACAGTTCACACTTTCGTTTTAAGCACCTTCAACAGTAAGAATACGGTTATCCAGGGAATTAAATAAAAAATGTGCGCCGCTCCACGGAGCAAAAATGTAACTCAAATTGCATTGTATACGGGTTAATACTCAATTATCAATTCGCAACACTTCGCAGCGTATTAATGTGTTATGTTGTGTTTATATGTTGATACTTTCCTACATCATTGCGCAAAATAGTTTATAGCTTTATCACTTTCTTACCGCAGTCTTACCCCGTGCTCCACGGGGTTGTGTGTTTGAACATCCCCCTGCGGTTTTATCGATTACGAAAAAAAAACTGCGCGGCCTAGCGCCGCCAAATTTAGTCAAACTTATCAATGATCCTTTTAACGCATTGTGTTACAATTTTAGTATCGTGTCGGATCAGGTCAGGTCACATTTCACAAGATCAGGTCAAGTGACCCCACCTTAAAAAATGTTTGCGGTCGTGCCATGACCACTATTTCTGAGGGATCGATATCAAACTATTAGGATTGCATGAAGCCTTCAAAAAGTTTATCTTTGAATTCGGATATCGGTGACCTGAGGTCGGAACAAATCGTGACCTTCCATTATAAATAAATAGAGAAATATTATAATGCTTCCTATTTCAAGGATATCAGTCCAATTTATTCTGGATAATTGTACAATAGTATATCCTTCATGATCCAAGCGCAGGTTTTGTTCAGTGACCCATACGGGGTCATCTGAGGCATCCGAGGTCATTGACACTTTTTCGTCAATAACTCTTGACATAATAAAGACATAATAAAGAGATATAGAAGTGAAACTTTCAGGAACGTGTTTGAATCGTCGAGACATGTCTCCTAATATGCACCCTGACCTACATGGGTCACCGCTTGACCTTGACCAGAGGTAAATTTGTTAAGTTGAACTAGCATAGTCATCATGAATGTGTTTCAACGCGCCTTGACGAGACAAACACGATGGCGTAAACAGTATTGTGTTCGTCTTACTCGGTACAAAGTTATTGGCAAAACTTATTTTTAACATTTTTACTTGCATTACCTCTTTTACTTGCATTAACTTTTACTTGCATCCCGAGGCCAAGTATTGCGCGGATTAAAATAATAATAATAGAGGTCATAGAGGAAATGTGAATATCCAGGGCATGAGATTCAAAACTTCCCACCGCTCCACGGCGCAATTCCACGAATTACTGGGGGGTCTATTTTTTGCCCCCTCCCGTTATTTGGCAATATTTCCTAAACCAAAGGCAGTATCGTCACCAAGCTTTTGCTTCTTCTTTTACATTAATTTGACACATGTTGGCCGAAGAAAAGCGATGAGGTTATGATAAGTAAACGGGAAATGACACTAGAGTGAAAGCATGTTCTGCGCTTTTTGTTGAAAAATATGGATTTGCGGAAAACGCAGTAAAAAAAAAAAAAAATGATTTATATCAATTGACTGGTGACTCGGACTCGGCTATCAAACAGCGATCTCGGATTTTTGAGTTTTATCGAAATTCAAAATTTTGAGAAATAAAAATGTATTTTTAACGAACAACATCGACAACAGCAACAACAACAACGAACACATTGCACAACATCGAAAAACACTCACTGGCAGTTGGTACCACACCACTATCGGCTAATTAGGTTAATCCGGCTTTTTATATATTTTGCATTTGTTTGTGATGTGGTTTTACTGGCTCAATTGGCACTGAAACTAACTTACTATTTAAAGTCTGTCTGTCTGTCTGTCCTGTCGGTCCTGTCGGTTCTGTCGGTCCGGTCGGTCCGGTCAGGTCTCCGGTCAGGTCTCCGGTCAGGTCTCCGGTCAGGTCCCGTCTGTCCCGTCTGTCCCGTCTGTCCCGTCTGTTCGTGTTTTGCCAACTAAATGTTCCCTTACATCTATCATAATTACGACATGTGATGTAGGTTCGACACATTAGCATTTAACGGTATCTTAGACATTATTTTGCAGATCGCATGGCAGCATGCGTCTGTGTGTGTATTATTCTGCTCCCTACATTTTCAAAAATGAAACCATCCTCCTACAAGTAAAGAATGTCTGACTGAGTTATAAAAAATAACACGACACAACTTCCACTGATAATACAGCCGCCCGCCCTATGAAGGGCGGAACTTAAACTATACGTCCGATGCTGACCGTGACGGGCCGTGCCCGCCGTGCCTCGCCGCGCTGCAGCGCGGCGAGGCGTGGGTTGTGCACACCAGCGCCACCTATATAGCATCTCAATGACACTTAACCCGCGCCCCGCTGAGTATTGATACACACCCAAGGCAAACGTATTTTTTTCAAAATTAGGTCACATGTCAGGTCAAAGTCAGGTAAAAGTTCAAAATGGAGATATTTTCATTTTTAGGCCATATTTTCTATCAAAAGCCTTAGATTGTAACTATTTGAGCACAAAGTGCTCTCAAAGGTATAATGAAACTCCTCCATTAAGCAAAAGTGAAATTTTAAGCAAAGGTCAAGGTCAATATCGGGTCACAAAAGGTCACTGATGGCAAGTTTACGCAAGTAATACGACAATGTTTTTTTTACACGTGTAATTCGAATAGTGAAGCCATTTATGCACAAATTCTGAAGGCACCGTGGAAAGGCTCAAGTCAGGTGATATGGGAGGTCAAAATATTGTAAATAATTTTATTTTTTTTAGCAAAAAACGGGCATTTTTATAGTCCAGTTTTATCTCAGAAAAAACGCTGTGATATTTATTTGTCTATTCTGGTCAGAACACGGTCTAAAAAAGTTCATTGCAAAAAATGACGTCATGAGTTACTTACACTTGGGTACGTCATAAGTCAGTCACAATTCAGATGACTTAGCTTTTGAAATTCGGTTTGGGTTTTGTTTATACCTTAGTTTCTCTACACTATATCCGGTTTTTTTGATTTTTTTTAATTTTGGCTTTTGCGATATTTCTATTTTTTTTGTTTTGAGGGGTCAAAAATCAAAATTTTGCAAAGTCGGGATGGCGTTTTGAAGGCAAATGAATTCCCACCTTTGATTATTTTATTTTTATTTATTTGCTTCACACCTCCATTTATCCTACGAATTTTCAAACATTCATCGTTTTTCCACCAAAAATGACATGACATGACGTCATCAAAAGGTCAGTTCCTTCCAAAGTTATTGATAAATTTCATCGAAATTTTTGGAAAAGACGTCAAATTGATGTAGAATCAGGTGCTGCAAGTTTCACGTCGGTATCTGCCATAGTTTTTTAGTTATTTAGAAAATCCGGGAGGGAGGGCAGAATATGCCCCCCCCCCAGCGGGGCGCGGGTTAATGCGCACACAGCGACACCTTAAGCACGGAAAAGGGGTTTAACAGTAAACGTAAAAAATAGCCGTTCCCACCGAGTTGAAAACAAACCACGATCTCTTGACGGTTGAGTACCTCGGTAATATGACGAATAAAAAACGTAAACATGGAAGTCTGTATGCATGCATAGATCGTCCAGCGGAGCGGACGGGTTAGCACTAGTTAGAGGTATTTACGGACACCATTTTGGCATCAGTTTCGCTCAACCGTGTTTCTCCGGACCCACACCCAATCCGGCGGAAATTGTATGGAAATTAGCTGCACTTTTCCCTGTTTCTCGGTTACTAGTGAATGCCTGAGAAAACCTGACGTTTTTCAGTCAGCCTTGAACGGTATTTGTTTGCACATTCCGAGAGAGACTGTCTTAAAAATTAGCATCAGTTTCCAAGAAGTCGACTTCGTTCTTCCCTGACCGGCCGATTGGGCGTCTCCCCTGCTGTACTGGAGCAGCTGTTGCCAACCAACCGGCGCAAACCGGCGATATCTCCTCCTAGAGGGGCAAATTTATGAGTAAGGAGACCGGCTGTCCGGCGCATCTGCCATACTCTCCGTCCGCCAATCAGTGAAACGAGTTAGACTTCCGGGAAAACTCCCCTGCTACGTGTAACTCTCAACTGTCGACTGCTCCTCATGTCCTCGCGCTCCCCCATCGCAACTCCAAAGTGACCACGACTGCTCCGGGTAGCCGGACCTGAAATCCTTCTAAGCCCTGCAGCCCCGCTGCGACAGGGACGGCATGGCCGCCCTCCCCTCCCCCCGCCGCTCGCCAGCTGGCCCACGTGCGCCTCGCGCCGGCCGCGCCGACCGGCCGACCCAGGGTGATAGAGGACGGCCGACCGACCGGCTACCCAGCCCCGGACTGTGCGGCGCCGGCCGACGGCAGGGGACGGGACGGGAGGGAGGCGGGAGGAAGCGCCCCAACCAACTGCACTGGATCGATCCAGATAGCCGTGTACGGCAGCAGAGAGCCTGTGCACTGTGCAGCCAAAGTTAAATGTCATCTCAGCTCTAAAGCAATGTTATGGTTTTGCCTTTCAAGCTGCACTGCGACAGCTATTTAAATGAAAAGTCGCTAGTTTCTCACGATTTTCAGGGCGTTGCCGGTACATTGTCAGTTGTCACCATTGAGGCATCGCAGCTAGAGGTGCCACTTTTCTACCCACCTACCCACCAGGTGCGGGTAGTTACTACCCACGTGGGTATTAGTGGGTAGCACAAGCGATCGCTTGGGTTTAGTGGGTTGCGGGTAACATAATGTTCATAAACTGAACAAAATTGAAAAACAGTGATTTGGATGCGAATTGGGATACTTAAACAAATATAGGCACCTCAGTTAGCGAGCAGCGATCAGCACAAGACAGTTCAGCATTACACAATGAGTATACATAGTGATGGACAATTTTATTTGTGGTTACCTACTTGCGAATAGTTGGCGGTCTATATGCTCATGTGGGTAGTGGTGGGTAGTTGGCATAGGTGGATAATTGTAAAAACGTACGTGGGTGTTCAGCCAGGACCCGTCGGTGCCACCGGTTTTCGGTTAGAGGGGCATATTTTTACGAAAAAGGGCCCTGTGCCCAAACGAGCCCAACACAGTAAAATGCATAGCATATCCGTCTCTTGGGAAAATGATGATCAAGAGTGACGATAGACTAATTTAATATATTTTTGCGCGAATACGGTTTGGTACACGGACACGGAGACAGAAATGCTAAGTAAAAGACCATATAAGTGCATACAAAATGTGCACTTAGCAGTTTTTCCTCTTTTGAGACTTAATGATAAGTCTGATAATATTTTTGCAAGAACTACAAGATAGAGCATTAAATTTGCTGCAAATACTCTGCTTAAAGGGATAGTGCCACCTTGGGAGGATTTATAAAAAGTAGCTTAAATAAATGCTAGGAATTAATTATATGTAGCTTTGCTTCAATTCCCCTAAGCAATGTTTTTTCGGCAAGCATTTTTTTTTTTCCGACTCCAAAACATTTGTCTCGATTGTGCAAGCACTATATATTAAGATGGCCTGCTTCATATTGCTTGGGACTGTTTGCTATCGAATTGGCGAGCTGTTTCAAAACAAAGCATGGTAACTATGGGGCAACTAAAGCTGGTAAGTGGCAGCAGTTTGGCGAGGGACCGCGTTGAGCAGGTATTTTATGTCGAAACGAATTTTTTGTTCATGTATTAGTTGGTAATACAAATACATATGTTCAAAATTGACAATCCAGTAAACTGTTATTATATGCTGGGCAACGTCAAAATCAACTGGCTACTAGGCGTCCTGGGGCCAACTGCTGCGAACTATCCAGTTTTTAGTGGCTCGCCCCACAGGGGAGCATAAAAGCTTGGATTACGTCGCAGCAGTTTTGGCGCCAGGGAAGCCGTGAGCCAGGGTACTTTTATGTGCAAACGAATTTTTGTTCATGTATTTTTTATAAATCAGAACTAAATTGTTCAACAAATTGTATTAGTAAACTGTTATTATAATTGCTGGAAAGTCAAATTAACTGGTTACTAGCGGTCCCCTGACGGCAACTGCTGCGATACTATCAGCTTTAGTGCTCGCCGCACATATGTCCCTGCCAACGAGGCCCGAGCGTCGAATTCCGGCCTCAACTTGACGTTGAAAGTTTGTCTGTGTTGGAGGGTAAGTCAATTATAATTTTCGGACAAGTCGAGCAAGCTTTTGCGAAATTGGCCATTTGGGTTTGTTCTTATAATGAAAAAGCTAAGATTTGTTGACTTATTAACTGCATAAGCTTTTTTTAATTTAAAGTTCACTGACTGAATGGTGATGTTGGTTTGGGCAATATAAGAATTTTTTAGTCGCAAAGAGTGATTCAAATATGGCGGAGGCGACTCCTTTTAAGAATGGATTGCCATCATTGCTGGGTGCAAATGTATTTTTTTTATCTAATGGGGGCAGTTTCGGAACCAAACTTCCAGGTGAAGTCGGATTACGCGGTAATCTCGATTGACACAAAAACTCAATATTGGTCTCAAGGTGGCACTCTCCTTTAACAAATTAAAAACTAATGTTTCGCAAATTCGAAGTGCACGTTTTTTTGTGGGCACTTTATGATCTTGGTATTTGAGTTAAGCATTCAACAATTGCACGCTTGCTGACAATTTTAGTGGACCTATTTATTCTGAAAGTAAATTGGTTGATATTAAGGTTTTAAGTGACAAAATTTAAGCAAACTTTTTGTACCTTAAGTTGTACACTTACACATATATGTAAACTGGCTCCACTTCTGCCTCTGCCTCCCCATACAACGGAAACAAAAATTTTAAAATTTGGGCATGTAACATCACAAAGATACATTTCGTAACTTCGAACTATAATGTCAAGAATACAATATAAAATATTATCGATTCCCAACATTACACGGTAAGAAAGACCTATCGTAGCCAAATCTTATGGATGGGCCCAACATTGTATTTATGTATGGTCTAGGGATACAAATTTTAGAACCACGGGGCCGACGTCAGGCCCCAATTCAGGCCCTGCCATGGGCGTAGGAACCTATACTTTTGGGGTTGTAGCTACAACCCCAACTTTAAAAAGTGCAACTCCAATGACAAAAGTGCAACCCCAACTTTCAAAAAGGAGTAAAGTGTTTCCATGCCTGAAATGAAGTTCTGTAGAACAATAAAAAAGGCATGCTCCTCGTTTTTGCCCTCTTTCTCACTGATGAAGTTCTTTGAAAGCCATGGTTTTATTTGGAGTTGGAAGTATTTCGAATCTCTCGACTCTCCACTTCTGCTGAGATTTAATCTGACCAGGGGTGCAGCTATGGGGAGGCACAGGGGGGACGTGTCTCCTTCCCCATTGGGCCGACTTTCATACTAGAAACTTATCGGTTACGTCCTATTTGCGACTTGTAGGGGTCCCGCAAAATTAGTGGCCTAAATCCGGTGTGATTTTTTTGCGATTTTTTTTTTCGGAAGGCCCTTTCCGAGGGGGCGCCTGGGAATGTCATGCCCTGCCCTTTCCGAAGCGGGCTGGCTGCGCCCTGGAGGCGTATCTCGATGAGACAAACACATTGAAGCTTATAGATCTTTATAATGTCGTGAGTTATTGGCAAACAATTGTTGGTGACCTCGGATGACCTCAGCTGTCTCTGTAGGGATCACTGGACGCAAATTGCACCTGTATCATCAGTAATGACCTATGATAGCATGATCCATATGGAATTGGACTGAATCCAGCAAGTTTGCAACCAATCGGCCAGAAACTGTGACTGGACTGGTACAATTGCCAACTTGTTCGAGGTGGGGTCACGTGACCTGGCCTAGTAGCCTGACCTGAGGCCAGGAATTTCACACAATGCGGGTAATGCATGTTCAAACACTTGTGCCAAAAACAGTGGGGCTATGCGCCGCCGTTTTTCTGCTATCGTTTATATTTTAGTGGGACGTCTAAACGCCACCCCCCCCGGTGCGGCGTGGATTATTAGTCATAAAGTTAAATCGGATGTTAACGATACAAATAGAGGTAGGACTTCTCGGAATTGATTACAACTCTCCAAAATTTTTTTTCGTTCGGCAGTGTCAGCTGTGTATTTTCTATGTAACCGAATTGTTTGCCTTTTTTTAAATTCTTACTACCGAGTTATTTTTTTAGAATACTCTTTTCACATTTTGGTTATGTATTTCAATTTAAATTTAAATATTTATTCAGAACAAGTATAACTTATGTAGTCAAGAAATTCAAGAATTATAGGATTAAAATAATTGTATGGTCAAGACTAGTCAATAAATGCACGAAATAGAACTACAATCTATTTTGACACCCTGTCTGATCTGCATGGTGCAGAGTAGTGACGCCGTGACATAAAACTCGTGAAAATCCCTGTGTACTTTTGATAAAACATAGATTAATAAACCGATAGTTTTTTTTTAATCTGAGAAAGTGCCACTTATTGAACTAATAGTTTGCAAATAGTGGCTTGTGGCAGGTTAATATTACATCATACGTATTGCTATATATTTTACCCGCGCTTGACCGGGAGGGGGGCAAATATTGCCCCCTTGTCGTTTATTCACGATAAATCACCAACCATCAAGATACCAACCTGAAACTTTCAGTACCTTCCCGCACATCAATTTGACATCGGCTGGAAGATTTGGAAAAGTTTCATTTTTTTGGGTATAGATATACACCGTTTTGTGACGTCACGTTTCTTGAATTTAGCGACAAAATCACCCAAGTTTTAAGCAGCTGTAAAATGGTTACATTTTATGATAACCTAAACCAAACAAAAACTTGAAAGATAGCAAAATGCATGTAATATAAATCTGCAATCTCAAAATTTTCTAAATGTGATTTTTACCCATTTTTTGTCACATAAAAAAACGGAATATATTTGAAAGAGTGGTGTTCAAGCAGCATATAAACCATATCTAAAAAGAATATCACCATTTTTGACTTAGCGATAGCCTTTCATGCACAACGAACTATGTTCGAATTTAGCAATAAAATCACCAAAACTTTGAAAAGCTGTTAACTGGAGAAATTAAAAGATGACCCGAAACGGAATAAAAATCAGACAGACATATAAATGTTCTAAAACAAAACAAAAATCTCACAATTTTGACATTTAAATTTTCTGACACACATTTTTTTGCGAAAAATACAAAACTAGATATTTATGTGAAAGCAAAGTGTTACAACAATATAAAAGCCAAGTTTCAAATGAAAAGCATCATTTTTACGAAGAAGGCCTAGGAATGGTAAGTGATGACGTAATATTTTGAAATTGCATTTTTTAAAGATAGAGACAAATCAATGTCAGCTGTGTATTTCTGAGATAAAACTGGTCTAAAAACATGTCCTTTTGTTAAATTTATCATTTTAAAAGTTGACCTTATTTGACCTGAATTTGACCTCAGATTGACACTTACTTCATTTAAATGAGCTCAGATGGTGCCTTGATTATCACTATCAATTTATACGTATAAAACAACACATAAAACATGTGCCGCATGACTTTCGATTTTTTTTCTCGGAGTGACTTGATGACTTGACCTTTTGTGACTTGATCTTCACCCTGACCTTTGCAAAAAGTATCCTTTTTGCTCATGCGGGATGTGCTTCATGCCTTTGGGGGCACTTTGGGTGATCATGGTTGCAATCAAAGGCTCTGGATGGAAAGTATTGTCCATAAACTCAAATGTCTCGATTTTGACCTTTGACCCTACCTTGACCTGATATGCGACCTTGATTACAAATTTTGAGTATGCTTGAGATGCGTCTCAGTCTCGATGAGAGCTTTCGAACACTGCCTTGCGCGTCTCGCTACAATCATCGGTTCCGGAGATAACGAGGGGCACTATTTGCCCCCCGCGGTCAATGGCGTTCGGATAAGACCCCGGTCAAGCGCGGGTTTAGAGTTATAATTTCTGCCACAAAAAATGAAATGTTACATCGGTCAAAAATGAAAAATGGAATGTCACATGCTAAAAATGATGGTGTCACATTGGTCAGCCCAGGTGCAACCCCAATCAAAATTAAGTTCCTACGCCCCTGGGCCCTGCTGTACATTGCCAAAACTATATTAAACTATATTAAGTTGTGTCTGAACTCAGGCTTGCCGGTCTCATGCCGGGCTCAGCACAAGTTCAGGGGTTAAAACTTAAAATATTGTTTAATGTAGAATGAAGAAGACATGTAGATTGCTGGTTGCCGGACCTGGCGAGTGCTGCCACATGTGGCCGGGCTTGATTTCAGTGCCGACACATTTATGAGTGGTGGCGGTGCCGGCTGCTGTTTTTGATAATGTTTTGCATCTCTACTGTGGTCCTATGTGCCTATATGCCGGTTCTTTGTGTCTGTCACATCCCGCTCTCTCGCGTGATGGCAATGATGGCGTGATGGCGTGATGGCAATGCGGGATAATGGGATCATAATGGGTACTAGCCGTGTACGGCAGGCAGGCAGGCACCTGCCACCTGCCAGCCCACCAGTTTGATCGGTATCACTATGACTACCATCGACATTTCCGTCTGTGTCGGGCGGATAAACAGCGTTACCATGGTAACGACGAGACGGGATGACGGAGAGTCACGATGGCCGTTACACAGTGGATAATAACACTGTGTCAGTCAGGGGTGTCGCCACCAGGGGCGGTTGGCCGACCCCCAGGATCGCTCCAGCTGGAGTCCGACCCCCAGGATCACTCCAGCTGGAGTCAGGTCCCCAGGATCGCTCCAGCTGGAGTCCGACCTCCAGGATCGCTCCAGCTGGAGTCCGGCCCCCAGGATCGCTCCAGCTGGAGTCCGGTCCCCAGGATCGCTCCAGCTG
The DNA here is from genome assembly GCA_014673585.1 of Semibalanus balanoides. Lineage (NCBI taxonomy): Eukaryota > Metazoa > Arthropoda > Thecostraca > Balanomorpha > Balanidae > Semibalanus > Semibalanus balanoides. The sequence goes on from VOPJ01006078.1 coordinate 121,937, forward strand.
GAGTCCGGTCCCCAGGATCCGGCCCAAGATTCGCTCCAGTCTGGAAGTCCGACCCCAGGATCATCCAGCTGGAGTCCGACCTCCAGGAATCGTCCAGCTGGAGTCCGGTTCCCCGGATCCGATCAGCTGGAGTCCGCCCAGGTCGCTCCAGCTGGAGTCGGCCCAGGGTCGCTCCAGCTGGAGTCCGGCCCCCAGGATCGCTCCAGCTGGAGTCCGGCCCCCAGGATCGCTCCAGCTGGAGTCCGGTCCCCAGATTCACAGCTGGAGTCCGACCCCCAGATTCACAGCTGATTTTAGCATAAATCCTATGGGCTGCCCCCCCCCCTCCAGCCCCTGGCTGCCCCCTTTTCGAAAAATTTTGTGGCGACGTCACTGGCATCAGTGCACATTTGGTGCAAAGTCGAATTGTAGCCTTCTATGTCCATCTTTGGAGTTCCTGGCAGGGCGTAGGATAACATGTTAACTGGGGGAGCAATTGCCCCCTCACCCCAGTGGAGGCAATCGCCCCCCGGTGGAAACAATTTGCCCCTTCAGTGAAACGGAGTTTATTCGTCACGAGCGGGCACTAGATTGCTATAGATTACATTTTTTACTGTAGCTACTACATACTACATAGCCCCCAATAGCATGTTAATTGGGGGGGGGGGATCCTCCCCACAGAGACTGCTGACTCCCTCCTCAGTGACCAAATTGTGTCCCCCTAGTGGGAGCAAAATTCGTAAGTTACATACGAATGCACGGTCTGTAAAGTAGATAAAAGCGTCACTGAAGCATGCTTTCAACTTAAAGGGAAATAATCACATTTCATTTTTGTTAGCACCAATTTCTTTGGCCTCCGTGATGGTATAGTTAAGATTTAGTTCAAATTAAAGAATTAAATAAAATTAATCCCTCATTCAACATTGTAAGATTTTACAACTAAAATAAAGTACATATACTTCTTTCGAAACTCATGAGCAGTGTTTGTCCATCACTATTGAAGCGCGCCATATCAGGCCGCCGGTGTTTCGAACTTGTTCGACGCTGGACCACTGAACTCTATAGAGATGGAAGGCGCATTAGCCGGAATACTTGTCTAATGACGGCGGCCATATTGGTAATCACAAGAGCAGTCGGCGGCCTGAGGCGGGCGGGCACCCAGGCTGACATTTTACAATATATTGAGCGAACTACTAGTCGTAGAGCAATATGACTACCACCACAATGTTCCAAATTGAATGCAGAATGATTCTAGGACTTTTCATTTTTTGTGCACGATTTTTTTTTTTCGCCTAGAATTATTCTACTTTCAATTTGACACATTGTGGTGGTAGTCATTTTGCGCAACCGCTAGTAGTTCGGTCAATATATTGTAAAATTTCAGTCTGGGTGCCCGCCCGCCTATCCTTTAAAGGGACACTGCCACCTTAACATTATATTTGAGTTGAGATAGCCATTTTGTCTGCGTGCATTGCAATTTATTGTATCGGTCATAAGTTTAAAAACAACCACTGAGGTCGATCACAGAGAAATTCTAGTGTTGATTTTGACATCTGTAACATTCCTATCCCCAATGTATGGAATTGGGGACCCTGATTCCGTAGTTCTTCGGGTCCTCTCTTTACTAAAATGTTGATTACAGTCGACTTGATTTTACGTTTGGCATACATTAGCCATACACTAGTTCATTACTTCATTGGCTGCGTGAGGTTTTTATTTTTTCCGAAACATTTCCTTCTATATGACGTCATCAGCCCAAATATTTAAACATTTTTTTCATCAAAATGACAAATGTTTGTGAGAAACAAATGTATAATCGTTGTTCGAGCAGCAATTACTTCATAATTTTTGCACCAACAACACGGCGTACATGTTAGAGAACTTTTGGAAAGGTGGCAGCTGTGTCACTTTAAACACAGGCCCGCCCGACTTGCTCATGTGATTACCAATTTATCGGCCGCGTCATTAGACAACTCGGCCAAATGGGGTTCGCAGCGCAATTAGCACCCTGTGTCCGTGGGAACATTGGGTACAAATGTTCCCTTGCAAGAACAAATCCGCCGACACTAATGGCCGTGCGGTTTCCAAGTTATTCTGTGAGTGCCCAAATGTTAATGGGAGTAGTTAGAAGAAAAATAATGTGTTGCCATATGATTAAACCCAGGTGTGCCGGGTAAAGGATTACGTAAGAGATACGTTAATCCGATAGCTCCTTATGGAACAGAACGGATATGCGGCAATAGCTGTGTTTCGACAAAAGATTTTCATATTTAGGTTTTACACGAGAAGATAGTGGGACGGTAACCAGTTCGCCCTTGAAACTATTTAGGCCATAGGGGTGATGTGTTACGATTGTTAAATAGTAGATCGCAGCTGCAAATATCTGTATATTCCGTGTGTCCCAACGGAGCTTTTATTATGTTACTCCTCGACCAACCGTATGCCGCACAGAACCCTGCTCAATGCATAGATAGCATAGCATAATGTAAAGCTCCCAGTGGCACACTGGTATTGTTTTCACTTGGCACGGAATTTTCACGGGATTATTCAGAAGTGTACGTGCCACACGTTGAGGTGCGTCTTACGAGCATTACAGCGACAATCTTTCGGTGAAGACTCCTGCAGCTGATCGATACTCCGGGCCGGATGGCGTTAAAGACGGATCTGATAGCATAGTCTAAGTAGGGCTAGAGGGAGAAAATTTAAGCATTACGTCGAAGGCAGCTCCTTACCCAAAAGGTCGCGAATAACAAAACCAATGACTGGTGGAGAATCCAGAAACACGAATGTTATTGCAAAGGGTGATGCCTAGTCTGCACGCCAATTCGAATTTGGACCCTAACGCTAATACCCCAAATCTGAAAAAACGTCCTCACGCGAGAGTTTGTGGAACTACCCACACTCATGAACTCTGAGTTATGGAATAGGCACACTGTAGTGATTCAGCATTTTGGTTGTGAAATATGCACGAAGTTATGGACGCTCCCCAAAGCTCAAGTCCACTATGTTGCTACGCAACCACCAACCTCTCAAGTCCCGTGTGCGAAGAGTGACCTCTCGCCATCACGAGAGTCGTAGTTATGGGTGATGATGGTACTTACAGACTGCCTAAGATCGATAGTTTGAATTAGTAGTGCCCTTATTGTCAGACCGACTAAAGAGTTGTCGTGTCACTCAGAGTGGATGCTTTGACAGCTAGCACCTGTTCATGCCTCACGGCTCGGACACATGAGAGAGTGTAAATACCCTCTATCGATGGTATGCATGAAGAGCACTCAGTCCCTCTCACAGAGCGAGCAAAATATGGCAACATATCAGGGGGGGGGGGGGGGCGGCCAGGAGTGCCCCCTCAGGCGGCCAGAGTGCCCTCAAGTTCGAAGGCCCCAAGCGGGGGGCATGGCCCCATGCCCCCCCCCCCCCTCTGGATCCGCCACTGGGTCGAAAGAGCCACTGAGCAGGCTGAAACACGGAACACAGCAGTCAGATTGGTGGACACGGAACCACAGCCAGCCCAATATGTGATCACGGAACACAGGCAGTCAATTTAGGTGAAACACGGACACAGCAGCCAATAGGTGGACATCGGAACCACAGCAGCCAAATGTGAGCACGAACACAGCAGTCAATAGGTGAACACGGACACAGCACCAATAGGTGAACACGGCAACACAGCAGCCAATAGGTGAACACGGAACACGAGCAGCCAAATAGGGTAACACGTAACACGCAGCCCAATAGGTAACACGGAACACAGCAGCCAATAGGGTGAACACGGAACACAGCAGCCCAGATAGGGAACACGGAACACAGCAGTCAATAGGTGAACACGGAACACAGCAGCCAATAGGTGAACACGGAACACAGCAGATCAATAGTGAACACGAACACAGCAGCCAATAGGTGATGAATCACGAACACAGCAAGCCAATTAGTCGTGAACACGGAACACAGCAGCCCAAAGGTGAATACGAAACAGCACCCAATAGTGAAACACGGAACACAGCAGCCAATAGGTGGACACGGAACAAGCCAGCCAATAGGTGGACACGGAACACCAAAGCACCAATAGGTGAACAGGAACAACAGCAGCCAATATGAAACGGAACACGAAGCAGCCAATTAGCGGTGAACACGGAAGACAGCAGCCATAGGTGGCCGGAACACAGCAGCCAAATAGGTGGACACGGAACACTAGCAGCCAATAGTGAACACGAGAAACAGCAGCCAATAGGGAACACGGGGACACACAGCCAATAGGTGGACACGGAACACAGCAGCCAATAGGTGACACGGAACACAAGCACTCCAATATGTGAACACGGAACACGCTAGCAATAGGTGACACGAACACAGCAGCCAATAGGTGCCACGGAACCAGCAGCCAATAGGTAACACGGAACACACAAGCCAATAGGTTGAACACGAACCACAGCAGGCCCATAGGTGAACACGGAACACAGCAGCCAAAATAGGGTGAACAACATTGGAAGCCACGGTTGCATTTTGCAAGTGTTGTCTGGGGCAGGTTCAGCGAGGCAGCATCCGGATCTCAGAGCCCACTTAACAACCTCCTGTTGAGTTAGCTAAACAGTTATAGTGTGTTAAGAAGGAATCTTCCAAGACCAGGGAGCAGCTAAAGACAGCCGTGGGAGCTGCAATTGCGGGACTATCGCCGACGTGGGCCCGTAGGCATTCTTTCGTAAGCATGAGTGGAGGGCCAGAGCTGTGCCTCAGCCATAACGGAGCCCTTTTCTCGATCCATGTGCTGTAGATGATATAAGATGCATAATTGTGTTTTGAGATATACGCAGCTATGAAATCTCCAACGACTTTCTGATCAGTTTGGTTGTGAATCAGTAAATCAGAGGAAAGCGCTTAGCCATTTGTATTTGCCACGAGAAATGCCGGGAATAACATGCTTTTGCATAGGACGGCGCAATACTATTGCTAAATGACGTCACTTCATCAAGTGCTTTATAAATAATAAACTTTTACATCCAAATATCTCGCAAAATATTGATTTGTATGCGAAATAATGTGTATCACGTTGATCAGCACATGTTTTTCATTATATTGAAAATATTCACCAAACAACCTGCAACTAGTCCATTGTCAGGTTAGCCCTTCATTGCTAACGTATGCAAAGCGTCTAAACCTATGCAAGGAGTAGGTATATGTACAATGAATCAATGATATACATGATATAATTTGTAAACTAACGTTTTTTGTGCTTTATGTTTGCTTTACGTCATATCATGTGGTGACCATGCAAGTAAGTCATACAGTGGCGGATCCAGAGGGGGGGGGGCATGGGGCCATGGCCCCCCCCCCTTGGGCCTCGAGCTTGAGGGGCACTCTGGCTGCCTGAGGGGGCACTCTTTGTCGCCTGAGGGGCACTCTTGTCGCCTGAGGGGTACTCTTGTCGCCTGAGAGGGCACTCTTGTGCCTTGAGAGGGCACCCCTAGGCCCCTGAGGGGCACGTCTTGTCGCCTGAGGGGCCTCTTAGCCCGCCTCAGGGGCACTCTGGCCGGCTGAGGGCTACTCTGCTGACCTGAGGGGTCCTTAAACATTTTGCATAATAAAAACAAAAATGCTAAATAGGGCACCCTCAAAATATAGTTGGAACCAAATCCGTCGAGTTTCAGATGTTATTTGGGTATAGGTAGGGGCACCACTGCAATTGATGGCCCCCTCCTTGAAGATTTTCTGGATCCGCCACTGAAGTCATATTTTCTTCAATATACATGTTACAGGCAATGTGTAGAATCAGGCATTCTATAGAATGCCTTACCAAACTGTCAGGCATTCTATAGAATCCCTAAACATTTTACATATACCTACTTGTACACTTTGACCTAACACACAGTTATAACATAAAAGTCCATGAACATCGCTAGAAATAAATGAGTTATGAATGAGTAGCTACAGTGGTGGCATGCGATATAACTGTGCAAATGTCTTATTTGCTGTGTTCACTGTTCATGGTACAAGATTTGCTTGTCGCTGTAGTTTATTTTTATGTACTACACCACGAATAAGTATGAATATGCAGTTAATCGATAAGGCGAAATTGAAAGCGTCCATAAACGCCGCTTGTTAGCCACTTTAACATAATCACTGAATGATCAGAAACGTTGCACGACGAAGCAGCTTGGAGAAGCATATTGATTATTGAACTACGAATTAATCAATGCAAGCCCCTCATAAAAAGCGTGAATGATGAATTTTTACCAAAATGAACTTGGACTTGGTTTTGTCACGGTATTTCTTGACTGCTTGGCACTAATGCTGGACCAGAACAAGGTTATTCTAATAGTGCACGTAATCTGATTTAATTGATTTCGATACTTGTGTATGCTCGAATGGCGGCAATATTTGACAACATAGGGGAGAGTGGATATGGTTCGGACACATTTTCTTACGTCGCCAAAAAACAGTTCTGGAAGGGTCCCATCTTGCAATCAGAACAGGGCTATTTCAGACCTGAATAAAACCAAGCTTAACCTCGTAAGTGAGTATCTCATGTCCAGCAAAGGCAGATATTAGCTCTCAGGCTCGGTAAGGGCCATTCATTAGTCCGAGTTTAAGGCTTAAAGGGACTTCCCACCTTAAAAAAATGTGTCAAATGTCCGTCGTTTGTGGGTGCAAATAGAAGTGATTGCTACTGAAACACGATTATACATTTGTTTCTCACGAACAGTGTCTCAATCATAAAACATCCGTTTCAATATTTGGGGCTGAGACGTCATTATAAGGAATTTTTGGGAAAAAAATAACCTTCACGCTGTATAAGTAGAATAGTGTATGGCTAAATGTAATGGCCAAAGTAAAACAAGTCGACTGTAATCAACATTTAGCCAAGAGAGCTACGACATCGGCTCACGGCCACCATTCAAATACATTGGGGCTGGCGATGTTTTTACAGAGCATAAATCAAACATCGATTTCTCTGTGATTCGACCATCAGTGTTTTTTAACTTATATCCATACTAAATTCAACTGCAAAGACCCAAAATGGCTATCTCAACTCAAATCTTATGTTAAGGTGGGACAGTCCCTTTAACCCTATTCCTTGCGGGGCAGATTCTGCCCATCCCGGCAGTTTTTCGCCTGCCGCTTTTGAACCGTTTGACCTAGTGTCTTGAAACTTTTGGAATTTTTATAGAAATAAATGCCGCGTGTTGGGCCAAAATTTTGATAACAAAATCATCAAAGCAGAGGCGGCTCCAGGCTCATATTTTTGGGAGGTCGTTACGAATGCGGTTGTGCGGCGCTTACTTTCTTCGTCGTTTGCGGTGTAATAAATGCGTCAGAAGCTATCTCACTGCTATTTACATCATACATACTTAGTTTATAATATTTGGGGTCAGAGGCGCACTCAGTTATATAAAATGGGAGACAATGTCCTCCATCAAATTAGGCCCGACTTCAAATTAATAAGATGATAAAAGGCGTTCCACTCATAGTGCCTATCTTGTTATCTGGATCCGCTTATGTGCAATATATTACATAGCCAATAACAGCAATAAGCCCACATAACGTTCCTATCGTCCCAAACAATCACGAACAGCACATATTATTTTCAGAAAATCCCACTATTTTTTATTCATGAGTACGCCTTTTTTTACAAGTATCTTTGATATATCGAAGACCATTACTTTGGAAGCTCAAAAACGTTTTGGGCATGAAAATCGATCAAATCACATAACCACAATGACCTTTCGAAAAAGAAAAAAGAAATATCTCTTCCCCCCAATTTTTTACCAAAAGAAAATTTCGAAATCCAAAAAGCATCTTGTCACGACAAATCGAATGGTGTTTGTCTCAATGAAATCGGCCGAGCGGTTCTCGAGATCCGCGGGGGGGAAATCATCCCCTCCGCAGGTTAGCGTAATTCTGGCCGCCCGCCCGCAGAAATAGGGTTAAGGCGATTTTCGTAACCTCGAATGGAGTGGAAATAAACATTGGTTTCAAAAAGTATAATACTCTCGATATTATGTCTTATATTTTTATATGTTATGTAGTATATATGCTTCGGGTTTTAACATCTTCAATGCTTATTGCTTGTGTATATTTTACTGGGTCTTATTATTTAATGTTCCGTTGTGTTAAAAATACCACCGGTGGAATCCGGCAAACAACAACAACAACAACAACAACAACAACAATATACAGTTCTTCAATATACACAAATCAGAACAATTAATTAGTTCCCTCAACAGAACTGCACGTTCTGAGGTCGTCAACCCAACACATTCGAATCTCAAAGCACAAATTGCAAAAGCACGAAAGTACGAACTTTCCAGACCGCAGGCGCAAAATCCAGCAAATATCGGCGTAACCCACTATAGCTAACATGTCCGCCAAAAAAGTTTCTATGCAGGTCCTGGGGCAAGCAATAACTACCAAGGAAATGTCTGCCAGACACTAAATGGATTTTATTTTCCCATTTTCTAAATTCGTATAAGCAATAACAATACTCGTGCCATGCCGCGAAGCGGCGCGATATTTTTCACTTTTTCACCATATTGCTGGATTTTGACTGCTGCAAAGGCAATTTTTACGATACATTGTTGACGTTTGGGGGGAGCAAAATTTATGTTGCTCCCCCTTCGAGGCTTTTGGAAGGCCATGGCCTGGTTGCCCCCTGGATCCGCCAGTGCCCTGAGCCTCCCAATCAAGGCCAGGGTCGCGCTGCAGCCGTGAGTTACACAATGCACGTGCATGCCGACCTTTCCCAACAGCGGCGCTCCCAAACCATACACAAACTGATCCGCATAATGCCGCACCCCATACGGAGTGACAGCGACCAGTAGAATCGCTGACCTCTGCCTCATATGGGTCGTTTGAGATGATCGCGGTTAAGATACGCTGTATAACACTAAACACACCTCATAAACCTGATGAGATATGGCTTCATGCTCCTGACATAGGTGGGCACTGTGAGATATGGCTTCATGCTCCTGACATAGGTGGGCACTGGGCAATTCATGCAAGTCACCGTCACGAACCAATCAGTGTCTGGCCCGCCTCGCTTTAGAGTTGCCATCAGCTCGCTCAGGGCCGTATAATAGAGCTCGCTGGTTTATCTCCGGAGCGTCACGCAGGCCGCGGCAGTTTAGTCGCGATGGGACCACCTCGGGGCAGGAGCGCGCCAAAACCAGCTGCGTGGCGCAGCGTTCAAAACTTCAAAGTCCGACCACGCAGGGCCCGGCCGGCTGCTCGGGCCGGCGGCCGGCGGCCGTTGATGTCGGGACGGATGCGTGCTGGGCCGGACAGCGGCTGTGTTGCGCCGCTGAGTCATCTGACATGCATGGAGTGTAGGGTGACCGCAGACAGCCGGTCAACAGCGAGCCGAGGCGGTGAGAAGGCTTCTCACCTCCCCCGGCCGGCCTCTCTCACCGCGCGCCGCGTCGCAACGCGCCACGCCGGGGCGGCCGGGCAGTTGCTGGGCGGTGGCTCGAGTTTGTTACACGCACGCTGATTGGCGCTCGGGCATGGGCGTCGGCCGGGGCCCTCTAGCGGCGCCGGCTGAGCCGACCCGAGGGCCCCGCGCGCGCCAAATGCAGCAGTCGCTGTCGGGTCGCCGGTTGGAGTGCACGGAAACATAGAACTCAGTACAAAATGCGCGAGATTGTGCACCTGCAGGCCGGCCAGTGCGGTAACCAGATCGGCTCCAAGGTGGGTGGAATGGGAGGTACCTGCGTTAGGCGAGCACGGTACAGAGTTCAGTGCCGGTACGGGCGTGGTGAATTTCTCGCCGGGAATATTAGACAATTTGGCTGGGATTATTTGAAGTGCTTTCATATTTAATAAAGAGCCTTGTTTTGTTTATGAATATTTTTGTTGTGCGTGTTTTATCTGCGTGGGGAGACATGTTATAATCGATATCGATGACATGATATAACTGGTATCGACAGTGTTAAGATCATATGAGTATATGTCGTATAAGAATGTGAAACATTAAGACTGCGTTATCACCACTATCTTGTGCCTAAAATGAAGCGAGCACGCAGCCGGGACTTTCCTTCGGGGGAGGGGCCTGTTAGAATTAAATTTCGCTGCTCAGCTATGTTGTGGACCAGGGGTAGGGTCGGGGAGCCGAAAAATCCCATTCATCTGGTGTGAATATATTTTTTTCCGGTGGCATGGACCGGTGGCCCCCTTGGCTACTTCCCTGAAATTAAGTATAAAGTGACTGGTGCGATATAGCCTTCGTTGTTGGCGCGCCCATTTAAAATCATCATGAAGTGAAAAGTGCATTCCATTCTGTCTAGTAATCGGGCAAATTTTCTAAGAAGCGAGTTTTCCATCGTAGGATGTTATCCCCGAGGCGGTAGGATCCCAGTTTCCACCGGCCACCTCACCGGCCGGCCCCCAACCCTTTCAAACACGCCACGCTCCCCATTGCCGGTAGCTTTCCCACGGCCTGGATCACGTCCGGTCGCTGTCGCAAGCGGACTCTCCTCGGCTCAGAGGTGGACTCGTCCGCCACATTGCCCGGCGGCGGGGAGCCCGCGCCGCCATTGTCTCTGTTTGCCGCCCGTTTTTGAATGCTTTGTCTGGCTGGGTCTGGCGAGGCCTGCCGCGGCGGCGGCGAAATGCGCGAGCACTAGATCACGTGACCGTCTGGTCTGCAGTGGCAGGCAGCNTAATAAAGGTACTACTATAACTACTGCAATATATAACTAGTTGATATAAATCACTCTTGCCGGATACCAATTTGTCAGTACGGCATTTGGTTAGAAATCTTTGGTACCTTTTCCACCCCTGCTTCAAGGCATCGCCTATAATTGTGCATTTATCCTCCAGTTCTTACTGAATGCGCCCTGTGGTTGTAGCACAGCTTTCATCGACAAAAACTTGAATAAATGTTCGTAAACCCTATTTTTACAGTTTTCACGATCGATGGATTATGAAAGCCTCTCAGGTTTGCATAATCGATTGGTTTAAATATAGCGTTGAGGAGGCTGGGCGTTTTTCCGCTTTGATCTGTCGCTAATTGTATTAAGTGTACTAAGCCCACGTGCAAAGCTCGCCCGGTTCAGCCGCCTAGCGGAGCTCTCCCCCACCCCCTACACCTCCCATCCGCCCCCCCCCCACCCGGTCCGACCCCGGTCAAGGTCACCCAGTAACCAGACCCGTTCTCTTGCGTACGCCTCGTGCCTGGAATCAGTAATCGGGGCGCTGCCGGTGACGTCATACGTTATCACATCCTGCCGAGTGGTCGACGTCACTAGAGCTGCAGAATTTAGAGCCACACAGCCGACGCCGGGCCTGAAATCAGCGTCGGTGTGGTACACTGACCTGGACATTCGATGACTGACGGATAACACGCCATGAAAGCAGATCATACTTATTATTGCATCAAAAGGTTACGTGATCGGTTATGGATGCATGCAAGCAAACTTCGCCGTGTAAGTTTGTTATCAGAATATGAATACCGATTAATTTTACTATTTGAGAAGTCGCTATTTAAATTGTCCTTTAAGTATACTCATTCACCCCCCCCCTCCACCCAGACAACAAAACGAAACGATGGGTTTCCAAACAATTTTTCAGCGAACAAAATTAGTCCTATATTCCATGCTGTCTTCAAATGACCTTTGTGAAGCTTAATCACCCAACATTTATATGGTACTTAGTTCATCAAAACTTTAACTAACGGTAAGCAGTTTTAAATAACGGAAAATGGTGCCCAGTGTCGATGTTACATTGCGAACGTTTTCCTCGACTGATAACATCAGGTTTATCTGGAAATATTCCAATTTTTGTCTAGAGCATTCCGTGCCTGGCTTATAACTTAATGTATAAGGTGCCCGGAATCGCTGGCTTCTCGGTCCTTTATGCTCGCTCTGTATAAACCTACCCCTGACTGCCGTGTAACTTAAAGGAAATAGTTCACCTTTTTTTCAAACACGATTTGATTATATTTTGAATTACAACTTCTTTTCATAATGTCAAAAATAGCCATACATCGCGCCGATTCAGGACAGAAGGACGTACATGCATTGAATTTTTTCAAAACTATATGCGTAGTCCCCGTACTCTGCACGTAAACGAAAGAATCAAATGGCTTCAGCCAATCAGATTCGAAGTATACTAAGAAGTCAAAGTACGTAAAGATTTATGTATAGCCAGCGATGGCCCACATTTCTTGACATTCTTTGTTCAGATGGCCCACATTCCTTCGACAAAAAGTGAAATATATTCGGCTGGAGAGCCTTTGTCAGCCCAGAAAACTTGAAGCTAGGGGTTTTTCAACACGGGCTACAAAACTGCTATCTCAGTTCAAAACCCATGTTGAAGGTGAACTATTTCCTTTAACACGCGCACTGTAGTGGAGCACTTTTGTGTCCCCCCCCCTCCACGCGTTTTTCGTGAATATCTCAAAAACGAAGCTGCGCATGGCTATGTTTTTCTTTGTGCGAAATTTACGGCAACACGATAGCGGATCATTTGACTTAAAAAATTGGAAATCGGTTGATAAATTTCAGAGTTGTATGTATTTAAATTCCAAGGATGGCGACATAATCGAGGTCGGCGAAGCGATATCTTCGAAACCCAACAGTCATATCCGGGACGATTAAAACGCCATCCAGTAAGCCAAAGCGAATTGTTCATCCCAATCATAACTTAACCCGCGCGGCGTAGGGGTCCTCTCGCCGAACGCGCGGCGTAGGGGTAAAATATTACCCCACTCTTTATCTTCCGAACCAATAACCGCAGCGAGACGCGCAAAGGCGTTGCGAAACGAAAGCTCATCAATGAAACAAATCGAATGCATACCCGAAAATTTTCAAGTTTGGGTCAAATGTATAGGTCACTGGTCAGGTCATATGGAAAGTTCGAGATTAATTGGAGTTAATGGTTCAATACTTTCAAATTAAAATCCTTTGATTAAGACTGCAACTGAACATAAAGGCTCCTCACAGGTGTAATTACATCTATTGCGATTAAAAGTAAAGTGAAATTGCATGATAATCAAGGTGCAAGGTCGGGCTCACAAAGGTCACTGTCACGAAGAGGTTCAAATAAAAGCTTGTGACACATGTTATAAGGGGGGTTATTTTGGCACGTAAGAATCCATAGAAGACAGTCATTTTTACAACTTACCCTGTCAAAGTCAAGATCAGGTCATCTAAGGTCAAAACTTGAAAAACTGACATATATGAATAAACAATGCATGTTTCTAGGTTAGTTTTGTCTCATAAACACAAAAATGAACACTTATATATTTGGAGATCATCTCTGATGAGCATGGAATCGACCCGACCGGCACATACCAGGGCGACTCGGACCTGCAGCTCGAGCGCATCAACGTATACTACAATGAGGCCAGCGGGGGCAAGTACGTGCCGCGCGCCGTGCTGGTCGACCTCGAGCCCGGCACCATGGACTCTGTGAGGTCCGGCCCCTTCGGACAGATCTTTAGGCCAGACAACTTCGTCTTCGGAGCCAGTCGCGGTGGCCGGCTAACAACTGGGCCAAGGGCCACTACACAGAGGGCGCCGAGCTGGTGGACAGCGTCCTCGACGTCGTTCGGAAGGAAGCAGAGAGCTGTGATTGCCTGCAGGGCTTCCAGCTCACACACTCACTGGGAGGCGGCACCGGCTCCGGCATGGGCACCCTCCTCATCTCAAAGATTCGGGAGGAGTACCCCGACAGAATTATGAACACATACTCAGTCGTTCCCTCGCCCAAGGTGTCTGACACCGTCGTCGAGCCGTACAATGCCACCCTCTCCGTCCACCAGCTGGTCGAAAACACAGACGAGACCTACTGCATAGACAACGAGGCGTTGTACGATATCTGTTTCCGTACCCTTAAGCTTGCAAACCCCACATACGGTGATCTCAACCATCTTGTCTCTTTGTGTATGTCTGGTGTGACCACCTGCCTCCGGTTCCCTGGCCNGCTATCGAATGCCGTTCGAATTTTTAAGATCGGTTCAGTAGTTTCGGAGATCAGAGGGGGGGGGGGGCTATAAATAGCCCCCCCCAGTAACTCGCGTTATGAAATATACCCCAGTAAGGCGCGGGTTAAGGCCTTTTCTAAGGAATTTTCACTGGGGGGGATTCCTAATGGCGGATCTAGGCTTCGAGTTTGGAGGGCAAAAATTTAGCTACGTTTCGTTAGCGAAAAGTTGTTGACCTGGGGGGATGGCGTCGGGTCATCAGCGCAAAGGGTCTTTAAACGGGAGATGGGGGGGGGGGGCGTCGGGACCTCATTGCAAAAGATCATATCACTGGGCCCGTGGAGACAGTTCAACGCGTTTTTCTTACCGTTGACTGAGGTGGATCCTTTTCTCCACTGGAAGGGGGATTTCAAGGCATTGCGTTGGAAATCCTCCACCCCAGTTAACATATTAAAATATGCCCTGAATCGTGCATGGCTAACCAAGAAAAAACGCAAAAATGCAGTGTTGGGATCGTATAAGGCCGTCATTTTCTACACTATTGATGATGGCGATGAATGACACCCTCCATTCCCCTGCAGGGACGCCACAGATGACCGTTCGGTGATAACAGGAAGTGCCTCATCAGTGACAGAATGTGCCCCATAGGTGACAGAAGATGCCCCGTATATGGGGCAGGTTCTGTTTGATGAGCCATCGCCACATTATCGACACTGGTGTCGAAACAAACTGAGATACCACTTGAGTCTTAAAACGATTTGAAGCTATTGATAAATGTAGCAGTATTGGAAAGTATCAATCACCAACTTCTAAAAGTGTGCCAGCCAGGGCCAATTAACAAAAAAAGTGACAGAACGTGCCCCGGTCTCCCCTACTTATGACCTGATAAAATCCTGAAGTGTCAAATCTCTTGGACAAATACTGTGGCTTTGGCACGACCACAAACATTTTCGGAGGTAAGGTCACTCAACGTGATCTGGCGACCTGACCTGAGATAACCTGATATTTTTTATCACGTGGATAATTCATGCTCAAGCAGCTGTACAAAAATTGGCGGAGCTGTGTTGCCGTTTTCCTACTATTCACTTAAAACCTCAGTGGTCAAATTTACCCCCATTAGTAGCCCTTTTCACAAAGATATTTACACACCGGTTGTATGTGTAGGTTGAAGATTCCGATTGTACAACTTACACATTCATTACGTTTCATCAAAAAATACACACGCCGCGTAGGTACAATTGTAGATATGTAAATACATATAATATATTTCCATTATTTTACAATATGTTAATATAACTGCACATAACATATATGTGCATACTAAAAACCTACAAACTACACATATAACCGTTGTGTATATCTTGATAAAAAGGCTTGGCACGGTGATGGTTAAGTGTCAATGTCTGTCTGTGGGTCCAGATACCTGCTGCCTGGTGACAGGAGTAAGCGTCGATTTGGCTGAGAAAACTTCTAGCTAAACACTGCACACGAATTCGTCAAGAGTGGCAGACGCAGTCGATGGTAGTTCTGCAAAGTGCGAGGAGGAACTAATCATCTTCTGAGTGGAACAGGCAAACTTTTAAAGACATGACGGGTGAGAGTACCTAGTCGTGCCTGGAACACTGTCCGTCTTCCATGCACATTAGCCTGGTCCGGTTTGTACACTTTTTCTTAAAATCAAAAGTAGCTGCTCGGTTTCAGATGTGTTTTGGGGCGCTGATCACGATGGGCTGGTCAAAAAGTACATTTTCGAATTTATTTTGACCGTGAAATATAAATTTAGTTTTTGGATTTGGCTCATTTTTTTTATATAACCACGTCTTGTCGGCTATTGGCAGCTTCTGCGGTCTATTTAGGGTGCTAAAAGCACAGACCAGTTCTTATGCTTCATTTTGAGACCATCCGCATCACTCTATCCTTATAAGATATTTCAAAATCGTCGCCGAAATGAAGAAATGTTTAGTGGTTCCACAAAATGACCATAGATGGCGTTTTCGGCTCGCGAGTTCTGAGTGACCAATTAAGTTCGCAATTTCAAAATTTCAACCCAAGAATAAAATTAGTCTCAAACAGTGATAGGGGATGTATTTATCCTTTTTGTGTGACGTCATCCATCACGTACAGGGGCGGATCCAAACCTTCGCTTTCGGGGTGGGGTGGGGGAGAGGGCATAGGCGGCGGAAGTGGTGTTGCAGGGGTGGCAGCTGCAACACCAACTTTGTAACTGGTGCGGTGATGCCACACCAACTTTCCGGTCGTCCATATATACTTGGTTTCCGAAATGCAAGCAAATATATGTACGAGCGCGACTTGTAGATGGCATGGTAGTCTTGGATTCTGACGGGAGTACATTTATTTACGCATTTTTGTTGTTGTCTAAAGCACGAAAATGACCTTAAAGAACACATTGTTGAAAGTAATAAGTCAGTCATTTTTGACGGTATCAATTTGAAATTTGGTACACTTATTTACCGAACACGTTTCAATCATATATATTCTGAATTTGGTCAAATAAAAAAACAAAACTGTTTATTTACGTCATTTGATATACGAAAATTTGATTTTATCTTTAACGTAATCTTTGACAAATCGATTATCTATGTTTTTGCGAATTTTATCAACAGCCATTCCAAGCCATTTTCGCCGAAATCTTCAATAATGGACTATGCATGTTTGTCATTGCGCATGGCTGCAACCCCAAATGGACTAGTTGCAGGTTGTTTTTGGTGAATATTTGCAAAATATGAATAAAATGTGCTGATCAAGGTGATTATTTTATTGGTTTATTGATATGTTATTATATATGTTATGTTTATTATATATATAGTATTATATTTATTTATATTATTAAATTTTACAACACATTTATTTTGCATATTAAAATCAATATTTCGCGAGATTTGTATGTACAAGTTTTATTATTTATAAAGCACTTGACGTAGTTGACGTCATTTTTATCACAAATATTGCGCCGGCCCTATGCAAAAGCAAATGTTTATTCCCGGCATTCCGTGGCAAATACAAAATGGTTAAGCGCTTTCCTCTGATTTACTTTTCCACACCAAACTGATCAGAAGTTCATGGAAATTTATACTAGTGTATATTCCAAACCACAATTCTTCATCTTATATCATCTACGAGACATGATCGAGATAGGCTCCGTTACGGCTGAGGCACAGCTCTGCCCTCCACCTCATACTCACGAAGATGCTTACGGGCCCAAGTCGGCGGGATATAGCCCGCACTGCAGCTCCCACGGCTGTCTTTAGCTGCTCCCTGGTCTGGAGATTACTCTTTAACACATATCACTTGTTTAGCTACCTACACAAGACGTTGTTAAGAGGGCTCAGATCCGGATGCTGCCTTCACTGAAACACTGCCCCAGAAACCACTTGCAAAATGCAACCGTGCCTTCAATGTTGTTTTGAAATAGCTTCTTGTCGGTCCAAGGAGCGTGTATAGAAATATTATCTAGAAATTATCCTTAGGTCTGTCTGGCTGTAGACTATCCGTTAAAATGCCTTTGAACTGGCCGTTAAGAAATTATTGATTTGTGTCACAGAGTAGAAATTCCACAATTTTAGTTATGTGTTTGCTTCTGTTAAGTGGCGTGATACAAATTAAATTAACATCAGTTTAATTCCGCCATATCACGTGCTTTGATTTTCGTGCGATAAATCTCATGTTTATTTTTCCGATGAACCTCTATACTAAAAATAAATGAGTTAACCGAACTGTTCAAGCTACCTCAGGTACCTTCGATCGCCTGAACTATTGCTAAATTGCGTCACGACCAATCAGCGAGCAGAATTATAAATTACGTAAATATACTTAATTATTTGAATTGCTGATAATTCAGAGGAATTTATATTACATTGATAATATATACATATTTTAAATTAGTTCGCGTTCCATCAAATGCATAAAAACAATGGGTTAGGTAACCTGCAACTAGTCCATTACAAAGGCTATGACGTGAAAGGTTTTTAGTAGATTGAAACAACAAAAGAGGCTTTTAACGAAAATATTTTTTGCAGAATACTGGAACAGAGGACGATGGATAACTTACAGTGAATTAATATCATACTATCATATTTACATTTTTATAAATTTTCCGAAGTGCCAGGCAATCTCCGGCTACAAATTGTTCAGGGTGGCAAGTAACACCCTGGCAAATCTTTGAAGGGTAGGTATATTCAAAAAGATGACATTTTGCAGACTTTTGTCCGAACTTCTTCTGATTCATCAATACAATTGTATTTGTTATGACTTGAATGACTAAAGTTTCTTGCCGTTCCGGAAACGTATTAGTCGTAAAATAAGGCCAGTTTATGTCAACATGTTCAGCGAATCCACCTCGCATCATATCCTGCCCTATTGTAAAAATTGGGGATGATTTATATTTTTTATTGCTATTCTATTTTTTGGCTATTTCTGGAATTTTGAAGTTAATCCGTTGTAAAAACGCAAAGCTCGAATAATCCAATTACTTAAGGCCATTACGGATTTAAAAAAAAAAATCATTCGCTCATGCGCGCTTTAGTGTCTCATAGACATAGGCATCACTTTAATGTTCATATATGTATCAGCGAGTCTACCACCATCTCATATAAAGCAAACATACCTGTCCGTTTTAATTGGTGATGAAAGCTAGCAGTCGGCTTTCTCTGGAATCCGAAGTTAATCCGTGGCACATCAATAATAATTACTTGGTACGGATTAAAATACATTCACTCAGTGCGCTCTTAGTTCAACAAGGTAGGTCTTCGGACCCTTGGTTACCCCCGACCTCGATGTTGGTGCAACCAGGCACAATCCATGGGGGTCCTATGGAATCCGGGCCCCCTTTTTAGAGACAGAAGTGCACGTTTTCCGTACACTTTTCATAAAGAAATGCAATTGGAACGGGGCAACCTTTTCGACCCGGGACACCCATTTTGAAATTCCTGGTTGCGCGCTTGTGTACCATTGCCCTAGCTTTTGTCCAGGGACGTAGATAAGGGGAAGGGGCCCCTAAATGAAAAAAATACACTTAATAAAATAAGACTCTGTGACGAACGGACCCTTCACCAGCCCCCCCCCGCCGGTCGATAACATTAATAGCATGTATGTCGAGGAGTGAAATTGTATTCTACCACCGTCGTGGCCCTCCCACGATAAAAAACCTGTCTATCGTGCCTGCCTTTGCCACACCAACTTGAAATAGGTTCCTACGCCCTTGGGGGAGGGGGTAGTAAATGCTTCTAAATGGTGGATACATAGTGGTATTGACAATAACCCTCGTGGGCACCCGAACCTTCGGCGGGCCAATGGTCCAGTTTTTCCCTCCCCTGGAAAAATAAAATGCCCTTGAGATTACGCTATCCACCCTTCGTGTCAACCATACTCCATCTCGAAAACCGACTATTCCCCGCATTTAACCTGCAAGAGACACTTTATTCCTTGCAACAGTCTATATACTATAGAGGAGATTCTGCCAGCTCTTAACACAATTTTCATCGTATGATTTGTTCACAATTTTTTTTTTTTAAACTCGAACTCAATTAGTTTCAGCATCATTAAAATCAGAAAATATATCTGTCAAACATTGCATGGTCATGCATACCAGAAGAAAATGAAAGAATGACACCACTAGTTTGGTATAACACTCTGTCCGTTACCGCCAAATCTGCTGCCAAGGAACAGAGAGGTCCTTGGTCGGCCCCTAATGATTCATTCGGAGCTGAAGGATGAGCGGAAAACGGATGAGCGTCATGTACGCATCAAACTGTGCACTCAAAACCTGGCAGGCGAGGTGCTGGAATTTTCGCCTCGTTCCTCTCTGCCCGCAGTTTTCACAAATGCGAAAGTTAGGGAAATAATCGTAAAACTCTGGGAAAGAAAGGAGGATTCCCGAAGAAGCTCCAAGGGAAAAACCGATGCATCAATGGATGCTCTCTTCGACATCAGTCTCCATAGCCGTCAGCCTGAGCTTGCAGCTGGCAGGGAGTTCCTGGCTGATCAGAGAGGCGTCAGAAGTTTTCAGAACTGATTCGGTGGCTTGGACAATTGGACATGAACAAACGGGGCCGGCGATGGCAGAGGAGAGTGGAGTGGGTCAGGGGCCGAGAACAAGGACGCTCTGCTTTGCTACCTCAGTCAATCTACCTTAGTTCTGCTACCTTAGTGGTGGGTTCTTTGGTGCTTCAGCTGGGCAATTGTTCCCTGTGGATAAGGCTGATCTTCCCGGATCATCATCATCATCATCATCATCATCAATCTCATTCATCATCATCGATCATACATTTATTTGCTGACAGGGTGGACACATTTACACACAAGTCATCAAGGCAAAATGATCGGTGCATAAGCTACGTCTTAAATACGAAGCACCTTATCCCTTGAACACAAAATGCTATTTACAAATATCTCACCGCCACGCCGGTGGGGTCTGGACAGACCGTGCAAATCATCTAGCTGCGCTACCATCCGGGCTCAGACGCGTCCCTTTCCAATTTAACTATTTCTCGAGACGTTTTGTTTTGATGATAAACTTTGGAACTGCAGAGGCCACCCTGGAGCCGTTCGCTTGGTGCTGAGGTGCCGTGCCGTGGAGCAAGTGTATATAACTGTGTGTGTGTTGGTAGAGGCTGTGAAATATCGTTAGAATGTCTGATATGTTTGCACTGGCGGATCCAGCGGGGGGGGGGCATTCAGGGCCATTGCCCCCCCCAAAGGCCTAAAAGTGGCCTGTTTGCCCCCCCAAAACGATCAAGCCTCATAACAAAAAACGATCGGTAATAATGTTTAATGGCTTTGCCTCTGTATCCATAACTAACAAGTTTCGATGGGATACCAAACAACAGGTCAATATTACCAAAAACAGAAGAAATGCAGTTGGTCCGGATAAAACGCTAAAATTTTCCGCCGGGCGCAATTTAAATACCGAATATATAATATGGGGTTTAACAAAATCGTTGCCGTTCCCATCGCACTTGTTTTATGGCGACCTTCTTAATATATTGTTGCTAAATAGTCCGTTTTAACCACTTTTACCACACTTTTAAACGCACAATACATTTTTAAGAGGTAGGGCATTATACACAAAATGTGATGGCATGATGAGAATGCATATCCAGGGCAGGGCTGTAAGAAGTGCGATCATTGATAGATAAAAGTGGCGCCAGAAAATACCATTTTAAGTTTGCTCCGGGGCCGAAAAGGCCATTCTGCACAAAAGTGTTTTACCTTTTGCCCTGGACAGGTCGTAGGGGCCCCTGGCTAGACCGAAAGGGCCCTGGTCGAGTGAGAATGGCCCTAAACATGCCTGAATGGGACCCTAGCCAGGACAGAGTGGGCCCCTCAGGTCACGGGGTCACGGGGGCCACTTTGTTTTCGGCCAGATTTGATCCGGCGCCAACCAAAACCGTTTTTTACCAAGCCCTGATCCAGGCAAACTATCAAAATTTTTGCGCCGCTTACGCGGTCCGCAATTATTTTAAGACTTGTAGGTCTTGGACCTAGAACAAATTCCAAGCTTAGAGGCTTATTCCAAATTAGTGTCAATGGTTCTTGATTTTTCCAATTAGCTAATTCCAACTCCAAAAATGTTATGGCCCATCCATACATGCCATACTGATTCTCATCCTTCTAACGTTGGGGTTTTCATCCGTTGTTTGGCCCTTTCAACGCTTGGGAAAAGGGTTCGCCAAAAAACCAACTGGTGATTTCAGGCGCCATCCGGGGCGCATTCCCACCCCCACAGTAATTTTTGGGGGCATAATACAAGTATCCCCCCCATGCGTTCCTTTACTGAGCGTGAAATCAATGATCTTTGAAGAAAAACTAGGGAAGTTTACCATTTTGCGGGGAAAGATAACCAATTTATTCGTAAAAATTGCCCTTGCTGCAGTCGAAATCAGTTCAAAAAACTGCGGACAAATCGCGCCGCTTTGCGCGGCAAGTTTCACAAATGCATATACAAAATTTTGCAATTAATTTCATATCAGGTTTTGCAGAGGCCAATCGCCTATCTTTCTGGTGTTTTATCAGGCAAACCCGTAAAAAATTTCGCCCGCTTTTGCGGCGCTAAATAACTTTATAACATATAAAAAAGTAACTATTATTAACCATAGAAATCCATATTGTGTCTGTGCAGAAAACCAACCGCCTATATTTTGGGTTTTATTAGGCAAAACCTGCTAAAATATCGCCGCCGCTTTTGTGGGCGCTGAATACTTTTATATATAACATAGAAAGAAGTATTATATTATAACATTGGAAATCTTATGTGAAATGCTGCAAAGCTTAAGAAGTATATATTATAAAGCATGAAAATCTATGTTGAAATGCTGCAAAAGCTTAAAATACGCACATATTTTTTTCTCGCCATTTCAGCCAACACCCCACTTGGAAATTGCCGGCAAGCCCTTGCAATATGGGTATGAGATAAACGTTATTATTCCTATAGGTACCTATATTATCGTAGCAAGATGCTACCGGATATCGTGTTTTTATGTTTTTTTCCCTCTAAAAAATGAATTTTGTATTAACTCAAATACCAAAATAAGGTGAACGGCCCAGATCCGAGGAGAAAAAAATGGATACCTTTTGGCAAAAAAAGAGCCCCCCCCCAAAGCCGACGGCTGGATTCCGCCAGTGTATGTTTGTGAGTATTGTGTTCTGTATTGGTGGGAACTGCGGCATTTAGTTGTAAAGTGAGGTGTGTCTTCTAAAGGAAATGGCCGCACACACCTAGGGCTGAACATTTTGATTCTGTATTGGTGCGCCGTTAAGGGGACATTACCCTAAGCCTCAACTGAGTGTGGAAACGGTTACCTTTAGGTACCTAAGGCGAAAAAGGGTGGCGGGTTTCCCATACCCATCCGCTGTTATAGAGCTGCTTTGAATGATTTGGGAGTGGGTATTAGGCGGATAGACTCCGGAAGTTTATTCCAGAGTCTTGTGGCGTCTGGAATGAAATCAAGAGGATTTTTTTAATGAAAGAAAGATGATTTTCATCAAGATGAGAATCAGCTTTATCCACAGGAAACAATTGCCCAGCTGAGGCACCAAGACCCACCACTAAGGTAGCAGAAGCTAAGGTAGATGACGAGATAGCAGAAGCAGAGCGTCCTTGTTCTCGGCCCTGACGCTCACTCCTCCTCTGCCATCGCGCCGTTTTGTTCATGTCCAATGTCCATGCCACCGATCAGTTCTGAAAACTTCTGACGCCTCTCTGATCAGCCAGGAACTCCCTGCCAGCTGCAAGCTCAGGCTGACGGCTATGGTGACTGATGTCGGAGAGGGCATCCATTGATGCATCGGTTTTTCACTCGGAACTTTTTCGGTAATCCTCCTTCCTTTCCCAGAGTTTTACGATTGTACTCTCCTTACTTTATACTCCCTTACTCTCGCATTTGTGGAAGCTGCGGGCAGAGAGGAAAGAGGTCAAAATTCCAGCACCTCGCCTGCCAGGTTTTGAGTGCACAGTTTGATGCGTACATGACGCTCATCCGTTTCCCACTCATCCGTCAGCTCCGAATGAATCATTAGGGGCCGACCAAGGACCTCTCTGTTCCTTGGCAGCAGATTATGCGGTAACGGACAGAGTGTTTTACCAAACTAGTGGTGTCGTTCTTTCATTTTCTTCTTGTATACATGACCATGCAATGTTTTACAGATATATTTTCTGATTTTAATAATGCTGAAACAATTTGAGTTAGAGTTTACAAACTTGTGAACCAAACATACGACGCAAATTTGGTTAAGAACTGTCAGAATTGTCCTCTTATGGTATAATAACTTTGCAAGGATAAATGTTCCCTGAGGTAAATGCTGAATATCGTTTTGAGGGGGATATTTGACGAAGGGAATAGGTAAATGATCAGGGGCAGATCCAGGGGAGGAGAAAACTGGACCATGGCCCCGGAAAGGCCACAGTTGATGTCAATGCCACTAGTATCCACCATTTAGTAGCATTTACTACCCCCCCCCCCCCTCCCCCACCCACCCGAAAAGCCAAAGGGTCTGGATCCGACCCTGTATGTTGAGATGACGTCACAACAAAAAGGAATAAAATACATCCCCTTTTTACTGTTTGAGACTAATTTTATTATTGCGGTGAAATTTTCGAACGTAATTGGTTCACCAGAACTCGCGAGCCGAAAACGCCATCTATGATCATTTTGTGGAACCACTAAACATTACTTCATTTCGGCGATGATTTTGAAATATCTAATAAGAATAGAGTAATGCGGATGGTCTCACAATGAATCAAAATAACTGGTCTGTGCTTTTAGCACCCTAAATAGACCGCAAAAGCTGCCAATAACCGACAAGACGCGGTTATATTGAAAATTGAGCAAAATCCAAAAACTTACTTTCGATTTCGCGGTCAAAATAATTTTTAAAATTTATTTTTTGACCAGCCCATCGTGATCAGCGCCCCATAACACATCTAAAACCGAGTAGCTCCTTTTGATTTTAAGAAAAAGTGTACAAGCCGGACCAGGCTAATATATATATATATATATATATATATATATATATATATATATATATATATATATATTATATATATATATATATATATATACTATATAATGTAAAAAATGTATCAGCTACGAGCAGCTACGAATTGCGTGCGGTGGTGGTATGATAAGAGGTATGGGGTAGTTTCAGTCGTGTCTGGTTTGACTCGATGCTGAGAAATGACAAGTGAGATGCATTGCAGACGGGATTGTGGAACCAGATGCACCTGCGTGTGCCGCTATGTAAACGTTTTATTGTTGTAAGACAATATGATTAATGGTTCCGATGATTATCAGGTAGGAGAAGGCGCCACCGTCGCCAGGTGTGGTTTAGCCTTGGGCCGCTCTGTGTTTTTGTGACTTTTTACCTGCGTTTTGCATCGCCATGCTTTGAATGTAACTTCATTGCACATAGTCAAAACTCTTTAGCTTGCTTTAGGCTACTTTAGCTCTTTCCTCGCCACTTGCACGCACCCGACATAGGCGTTATAGTCGGTCACTGCGTTTGCTCAGGGTGTCCCGGCAGCCATGTCAGCTGGGAACCCGCAGCAAAGCTTGGGGCGAGATCGCCGAGTCCGGCCGTGCTCCTCGGCGCGTGCTTACACCGGACGTGTGGCCGAGGGGTTAGCGCGGTTGACCCTGCGCACCGCCCTCCGAGTCTGCGGGCTTCGGAGCGGACCACTGTGTGGTCGATTCCCGCCGGTGACGGTTTTGCTCGTTCTGCTGTTCGGCGCCTTTTTCGTCCTGGCGCACCGAGACTGTTGTGGCCCAGCTTGCAGCTGCAGCTGCCCGAACCGCCTCGCCTGCACAAGACCTGACAATTGGAAGTTCCTGGCCCGCTAATCCAAGGAAGACGTGTGTCCGTCAAGTCGGCCGGATACGTCTGGCTGGCTTCCTGGAGGTTCTGCTGTCTGGAGGGATCGTGGAGGTCAACCCCGGGCCCGAAGCCTCCGGCCGTGACGTTCAACCACTTGCTGGCTCAGAATTGTCAGAGCGTAAAAACAAGCTGGGGATCTGCGGCCGGGGAGTTGCAGCGGAGTTTGGGATAAATTCTCCGTCATAGCAATGACGGAGACGTGGCTCAACGGACCACCGTCCAGCTTCGTCTGGAGCTGGAGTCGGCACTGCCAGCCACACGCTGTTGAGGCGGGACAGGGTCGCCGGCGTCCGGTGGGGGCGTCGCCTAGCTTCGTTCAGCGGATCTCTCTGCCCTTGAGAGGACGTGAGGCGCTGGAGCCGAGAGACGCGGAAGAGTGATGGTGTAGAGATGAAGACGTCAACCTCTCGTCTGCTCCTCGCCATCTGCTACTGCCCTCCGGACGGACAACCCTGCGCTGGCGGCGGCCATGGGCGGCCTGGTGGTGACGCGTTGGTGCGGCTGTGGGCAAGCCTGTCGTGGCTGTGGGCGATTTCAACGTCCCCGATGTCGTCTGGAGAGCGACGGACGCCGGCGGAGTAACGTTCGGCGGAGTAAAAAGCTAGATATCATGTTCATTTTCGTAATCTCCATTCGTCACGTCATTCGACTCGCCATTCTGTGTCTACATTTCACGCTGGCATGTGCCAACCCGGCTGCTTTCGCACGCAGGATTTTGTTTAATACTTCCGTATTGCCCGAGTCAACACTGTCAAATACGGGTTATTTCTGCTCGCATTTCAAGGTCTTGCAATGCCTTTTCTTAGACGCTAATCGTTGACATCGATGTGCTGGCTTGAACAGTGCCGCAAGTTAAAAAGAGTGTAATCGCATATGCACATACGTTGAAGAGTATTGCTCACCTACCTGAGGACGTGCTACTGCTGGTGTATGTTTGTGTATTGTTTTTAATCTTATGACTTCACCTGTCAGTGGGTATTTACACCTGTTGGTGATCATCGTAATAAACAAGCAAACAAACAAACAAATCTTATCGGTGATATCCGATATATTATCGGTGTGTATTTCACATATCTTGTTAAAATCCACTAGCTATGGTGTTTGATTAACTCTGTTGAATATTTTAGATTAGGAGTATTGTAAAATTGTGGTGCGCGTTTCTCATGTCTTGGCTTGGAGTGTTTTTTGTTGTTTTGTAAATGTTTCTGGCGGAGGACTGGCATATCATTCTGGATGAAGCTAAAATATATTTAGCGAAACGTAAGGACGATATTTTAATTTATATATATATATATATATATATATATATATATGCTTGTATGTATATATTTCTATACCTTCTTGGGAAGCAGATGGTTTAATATACATTGCTCATTAAATACAATCGCGGCTTTATTGTTGATTAACTTTCTTGAGAGGCTTTCGATGTATCTGCTGCGGCTGGAGGCTGGTGGTCTGTTGTTGGTGGTGTGGCGAGACAGGATTGAACCAAAACTCAGGATAGGTAAGATGTTTTGAATTGATAAAACAGTGTGCATACTTTAACGTTTCGTCATTTTTTTGACATCTTCAGGACATTACAAAAACTCGATAAATAATACAGATCAGTGATAATTGAACATTAAGCGATATCATCCTTCGCAGTACCCGAGCGACCGAGAGTGGCCAGCTGCAGCTGTCTCGAGTACGGACCGAATTCGCGCGACGCAGTTTCCTCTGTAGAGCGGCTAGAACCTGGAACAGCACGTGATCTGAGCCTATATGTGGTGACTCGTCGAGCTGGCCGGTTTATTGCCTATTATATCCTGAGTGCGATGCGTATGCTGTATCATTGTATCATGTCGTTTATCATTTTTTAATCGGGTCGATCGAGACAAATCGCACATTTTTTTTTTAATCAGTGTTTTTAATCATTCGTGCATTTCAGTGCTTGTGTTCAATATCTTGTCTGACCTAGGGTGTTCTGTATGTATATTGACGTGGACACCATAAAATCCACTTTGTGGAGGGTCTGAATGCATCTATATCATCCAAGGATCTATCTATCAATCTATCTATCTATCGATTAATGCATAAAAAGTGTTTGGATATCGTTAAGTTTGGTCCAATCAGTAACAATCGCCACAAACGTCACATTGAATAAAACACATATTTATCTGCACAATCACGAGCTAAATAGTCACATGTTCGGCCAATAAAAAGGCACATTCCGCCTAGTGGGGTAACATGTCATCTGGGATCTACCGTCCGTCAAAAAGATAGACGGTAAAAGTCAGTGCCCTGATAGATATAAGGATAGCGTCAACAAAGCATATGTTAAAGGGATAGTGCCACCTCGGGTGGATTTCTAAAAAGCAGCTTAAATGAATGCTGGTAATTAATTATAATGTACCTATGCTCTTGCTGAAACTTGCCCTAAAGCAATGTATCAGCAAAGCATTTCATTTTCTGACTCCAAAACGTTGGTCCCGATTGTTCGCAGCACTAAATTCATGATGGCTGCTCTTGATGGGCGATGGCGTAGTTTGAGGCATAGACTGGCATTGGACTAGTTACGAGCGAGCGCGAAGCGCGNAATTACCAGCCGTCGGGTTAAAGGTGCATATATTTTACATTGTCCCTTTTAATTTAAGCATAATCCTTGTCATTTATATTTCTTGCAACTTATCAGTACTTGGTATAGTTGTATATACTCATTTTGCACTCTATGCATCGCAAAAAGATCGCAATCTGCTGCACTTCCTGGCTATCAAAATCGTCTCGTCATTCCTCGCTTCCGTCGCCAAACACTCTGCCGATCGGCGAGAGTATGTATTCCATCGCGAAGTTAGTGGCGTCAAGCAGCACATACACAGCGAACACGGAACCTCAGACACATCTGCCGCGTGCGCCGAGAGAGCTGTTAATATCACAGACAATGGCGAATGGCACGAGAAACAGCCCGGGCAAACGAACTGGACAGAAATTGCCGCATACTTAACCGCGAAGTCTGACTTGACAGATACATCCATAGCCAGGGCAGACACTGGACAGAGCCATCCATAGCCAGGGCAGACACTGGACAGAGCCATCCATAGCCAGGGCAGACACTGGACACTGGACAGAGACATCCATATCCTGGACAGACACTGGACACTGGACAGAGACATCCATATCCTGGACAGAGACTGGACAGATACTGGAAAGAGACATCCATAGCCGGGACAGAGACTGGACAGAGACATTCATATCCTGGACAGAGACTGGAAAGAGCCATCCATAGCCCGGACAGAGACTGGACAGACACATCCATCGCCAGAGTTTCGACCGACGCAATATCAGGCTGGCGTATGATCTGAAGTCTAAACATGTTCGGCCGGCGAGCTATGCACTTGCTGCAGACGTGGAAGGTTGATAGGAAGGACACGGATCGACTTGGCTGTAATGCCCATCATGCGGCAAATATACACGGACATTGACGATAATCATACGTGTGTGGCACATGCCATATACACAGTAATGCTGCAGTTGGCGCTCAATCAATATCTTTCTGGTAATATAGATCTAGAATACATATTATCGGTATTAGTGTAGGCATAAGACAGACGCCGAATCAATTCGCATCGAATGATGAATTAATTTCCATATTGTTCTGTTAAAGTGAAATATCACTCCCAAAAATATTTGTCTATCACTACAAGGCGAAAGCTGAGATTCTTCAAATAAAGGAATGCTTTCAGTTCATGACTACCAATTTCGGAGTCATGGAACATTTCGAGAAGAGCAATACAATGTCCGAACTCCATCTATCTGAGAGCTTAATTCTAGCTAAGCGGTACAAAAGGGTACGACACAATACAGCAGCTCACTGCGACCTCCGAGGTCGCGAAAACATCAGCATAAGGACACACGCGACATTACCGTTATCATAGTTCGTTTTCAAATGCTTTAGACTGCTGGACATTCAATCACTTATCAATGATTTCCCACGTTGACAAACATGCACATAGCAGTTCAGCCAGCAGGTTTCGGCACGATATAATAACATCGGGCTTGCCACCAACGCTTTGCTATAACAGCTGGGGCACTTATGACTTCACAAAACTTCAGCACACACGCAAACACACACACACACACACACACACACACACACACACACACACAACAAAAAAAATATGTGGACTTAACCGTCGCAAAATCTTACGATCGCGCCACTAGATACGCTGTACTTACAAGAACATAATTAAACGCACCATGCAGCCACTTCGACTTGAGAGCATGACGTGACTGTGACGTAATCACTGTGTCTGCGGGCTGCTTGCACTTCGCAAGTCTGGCGCAGTCGACACTTTCTCACTGAAACACTGCACGTCTCCATCTAAAACACTGCGTTCATCATCCATCGTGACTCTTCAACAAAGAGTTAATTTCATCTGACTCTAGTGACATCACTTTGACGTCACACATCAGACGACACTCTCGCGCCGGTCAGACATCAGTGGAGCGGCCTCCTCCAGTGTGGAGGAGTCGGAGTGGCCGGAGTGAGAGTGGGCCGGATCGTAGCGCCCCTCGGAAGCCTCACTGCTACAGGAGCGTTGGCCCGGCTCCCGCGGCAGACTGAAGTATGGTCCCTGGTACGGCTGTTGGGATAGAAGGATGAAGTCAGTCAGAGTTTCCCGGCCATCAGACGCCGCGGTGAGTTTGCGGCCGGCTGACGCCTAAAAGATGCTGTATCGGCGCGCGCTTAAGCAATGCGGTGCAGTCTATATGCGTTTCTCGTCCCGCTCTGACGCCTCGGGCAATGCGCGGTCGGCTGACGCCTGAAAGATGCTGTGCCGGTGAGCGCTGAGGCAATGCGGTACAGTTGATATGTATTGCAATATCAGAATGATGGTGGGTTGGAGTGATATGTGGATTTTCGTTTTAGAACCAGCGATGCCTTATTAGAGCTACATGGGGAAAATCCGGTAAATTATCCATTAATGGCAGAACAAAGCGAGGTAGGTAGTTTGTTTTAAGAACACCGTTCAAGGGAGCATATATATATATATATATATATATATATATATATATATATATATATAAAATATCGCTCCTTACGTTTCTAACTGTATTTTAGCCTTCAAATCAGAGTGATATGGCCAGTCCATTCCGGCCGAACAATACAGAACACAAAAACACCCAAGCCAAGACATGAGAAACCGCGCCCACAATTTTAAAACATAGCTCCTTAAATCTTAAAATATATCCAACAAGTAACAAAACACCATACTAGTGGATTTTAACAAAATATGTGAAATATTACACCGATAAGATATCGATATCAAACATAAGATACCTGATAATAATCGGAACCATTAACCATATTGTCTTACAACAATAGAGCGTTTACATAGTGAGATGCATTGTGAGACAAGTGAGACAAGTGAGACAAGTGAGATGCATTGCAGACGGGATTGTGGAACCGGACGCACCTGCGTGTGCCGCTATGTTAAACGCTCTATGTCTGGTAAGGACAAATATTGGTTGAATGAGTTCCGATATGATCAGGTATTCTTATCGTTGATATCCGATATCTTATCGGGATATTTCAACATATTTTGTTAAAATCACTTAGCTATATTGATTTGATAACTCTGTAATATTTTAATTAGGGTTTTGTAAAATTGTGGGCGCGTTCTCATGTCTTGGCTTGGGTGTTTTTGTGTTTGTATTGTTCGGCGGAACGGACTTGCCATATAATTCTGATGAAGCTAAAATACATTTAGCGAAACGTAAGGACGATATTTTAATTTGAAATGGCCTATAGCTGATACATTTTATATATATATACATCATGTTTCTCGCAAGTGCACTAAACAACATTTCTTTGATAAATCAAGTTTCACCCGACCTCACTTTCACTCGACCCATGGATATTAAAAAGGACAATATTGTTGATGAAGGCTGCGACACAAACCCGTCGATACCCTATTTCATCTTTGTGTTCTTCTTTAAGCCAGTTACTGCACCACAAAGGCGCAGAAGCGCGTCGACAAAGGCCGCTGTCACACGAGTAAGAAAACAACGAACTTTTTCCCAAGCCTGTCTGAACTTCTCCAGCCACCATCAAACCGGGGCCTGATCCGATAAACAGAGCCGCGAGGAAGACACACGTGCAACAGGCGGGAGAGCAGCCCATTTTGGACCGCTGATAGAGACAAATAAGGCACAATGGGCATCGGAAGTGAGACCTTTCGGAACCACAAAGCCGCAGGCTCCTCCGATTTCACTTTAAGTGCCATTTGGAAGAGTTTTACATCGCCAGCGCATTTTTGACGTTTCCGATTTTCGTATGGCAAATAAATATGATCCAGCTGTGGTGGAATGATAGCCCTGATATGCCCTGAATGATAGCCCTGTGGTGGAATGCGACTGATAGCCCGCAATAGATCAATCGGGGAAGCAGAGCAATATGCATTATAGATTGAAAACATTAATTTATAGCAGAGCAATAAGAGAGTGCTAAACCTCGCCAGTGGCACATCTTGCCTACGTGACGTGCATGGGGGGGGGGGGGTGCGACCCCATCCCTGGCGTTTTGCCACTAGTTGAGCCAGTGCTTAGATTAAAAAACAATCGTGATGCTTATGACGAGAGGATACCCGATTTACCCGATTGATACCCGATTTTAAGGTCCTGGGTCATTAGGTGACTTATGAGGTCATGTCAATGGCTCGGGCACCATCCAAATCGCAAATGCGTAGAAATTGAATTTAATCTAGTAGAATTGTGAATGATCATATAATTATGCAAATTGGATGTTAAATGAAGTGAAATCAGCGTCACAAAATGTTCTAAAAACTGTCAGAGGCCCAAAAAGACATATCTGTTCATCGGAGGTCACAATCTTAGTGGAAGTCGTAAATTTTACGTTGTAGCAACTGTACACATGCTCCTGAGCAACAAACGCTCGGAAACTGCACAAGTTACAAGCATTGATACTGTGGGACGCCAGTTGGGCCTGACATAACCTTGAGAAACAGGTCATAAGTCATGGAGTGTAGAAGAATCAGGGTATGCATTAAATTGTTTCAAAGTAGGGTAGTACAGTTGCATCGCAGTGGGTTGATAAATACATGAGTTATTTCCGAAAAACCGAAGGGGTGGCATCCACCTGCCACTCCCTGGACTGGCGATGGTTAAGAGACATCTAGATGACAACAGGAAAGAATAAGAAAGTCATGAGTGCTCCTTTACGGACAAGCAAAATAATTGCAAAAGCAATTGACGCCACGCTCTGACATTTCGCTCACCATTTTCGGCGAGGGGACTCTGGTGTACTCGCCGCGACCCAGGCTGCAGTAGGTCGAGCTGGGCGGCGGCGAACGCGACGAGAAGTTGCGCGTGAGGTCGAGAGGTGGTCGGTTGATGAGACGCTCGGCCATGTATCGCTCCTCCGGGTCATCGATGTCATCTGCCGGGTCACACAGGTCTGGTCAGAGGTCACACTCACGGTTAGCAGAGAACCGGACAGCAAAAGTCCACAAGGAAGTTACAAGTTGGGAAGGTCAGACAAATGGAAGTTCACACTGACATGGAAGAGAGGCGGTCAGAGAGAGTTTGAAGTAGGTGTCACTTAGAGAGATTTACATGTTTTATCTGAGGTTTTATTGGCTGTGCAGTGTTAAGTCTATTATTGTACTCATGCTCTTTGCCAAATAAATTTGCGTTGCAAAATAGAAATGCGACGAAGCATGCAACTTGCATGATTATCGCAATACTAATTGGGATGCAGCAGGCAGCAGCACACTAAGTGGCGTTAATCTGATCTGGGTCTACAATGATGACTATCGTTAAGGCACTGCAGATTTCAAACATTACCACAAACATAAACATTACGCAAACATAAACACTGTAGTTACGACCCTCCTCCATTTTGCTCACCACAACACAGAACATCGAACCAAACATGACATAAAATGTTTAGATCTCTTCCGAGAAAGCCAAATGGCTGTGCTGTGCGGTTGCCTTTGAACTAAAGCGATCATTCATAAGAGACTGCTCCGCAATGCGGTGAGGTATTGCGGTACCGTCTAAACAGCAGAACCAAGCGGCCAATCCCCGCCAATCCCCTGGTCGTCTCACAACACGGTAGACTATCCGCAACACAGCGATGTCATACGGTACAGTCTAACCGCCAGGTTTTAACACCAACTTCCGAAAGATAAAACCTGCACGAAATGACCCCATCACGTGACCCCATCACGTGACCTACCACGTGACCTACCGATTTTGACGGTGAGCAGGTCTGGATTGGCCGGAATGTGGCGCGCAGCAGAGCCGGGGAGCGCCTTCTCCGGTGGAGCTGATGCCGGGTATCCCTCCTTGGCGTCGTTGTGACCCCGCAGACGCATCGTGACTACGATGACGATGGCGAGCAGCACCAGCGTGCCGACGATACCGATCAGTATGCCCAGGATGGGCGTCATCCGGAACAGAGAGCTCAGCGACCCGGCTGCGAGACGGCAGAGACGGCAGAAAGTCAGTCGGGATGTCAGGCGAGGACGCAGAGTGATCAGCAGATGATGACGTAGTGCACATGCACATGGCCAATTTAACCCCGAATGACATTTAGAAGGGCTGAGTTCGTTGTCACGATGTCTGACTATGCCAGATCAAATTATGTCACATTATCACGTTATAGGTTATCATATCAGTATGCTACGTCAGACAGAACGTGATAAGTCAGTGACGTTATCATAAAGCAACACGTCATGACGTCATTTTGTAACGTCAGCTCAATGGCTCCAGCTTGTAACAAGTTGACCATAAGTGACAATATCACATAGAGGCAAGTCGAAAAACAGCTGACAATAATGTGCCGTCATTATCGATAACGTGCGTCAGAACTGTCGATTATGTGTCATCTTGCTGTCGATTATGCACGACCCCTGTCAGGCGATATTGTCAGCAGCGGCGTGTGATTCCGGTGGTGGCTGCGATATCGATCCCGACCTGTCATCGTCACGCGATTACTCAGCGGAGGCGGAGCCGCCGCGCCAATCGTAATGCATTGTCATGTCCCATTACTGGGCCATGTCATTACAGATTCGGCACACATCACAAGTCCACCGAGAGATAGATCGCTACCAACGGTAGCTGATAATCAGAACACTCTCCGCCAAGAACGTGAAAATCGCGCTAACATTTTCTAACAAGTTCCATATTTGGTTATTTATCTCAATTTCGGTCAGTTTTATTTATAGTCTCAAAGTTCTGCATTGCTAAAATAAGCCGGAAAAATTAACTCCCAAGCTCTATATAGTAACAAAGTAGTCGGGAATCTGATAGCTGACCATAGGTCAGCAGCATGTGTTAGGTCAGTTGCCCTGTCGGCCTCGGAGCCGTCTGGCAACTGCCCATCTGGCAACACTCACTCATCTCGTCGGCTTCTGCCGGAGCGGTCAGGGTGGCCACTTGCATCCGGTGTAAGCGGCCGCGGCCCCGGTCATTGTAGGCGTACAGGGTGACACTGTAGTTACGGCCCTCCTGCAGGTCGCCCACGTGGAACCTGTTATAGGTCATGGGTCAGTGGTCATTAATTGCCGAATTCTTGCGGGTCAGAGGAATCATGCACCTCCCATATATAATGATATATATAGATATATATTATTATATATATATAAACTATATATACTATCTATAATATATATAACATAACTATATACTGTACTATATTACATTTTTACAAGTTTTGTTGAACGCTTAGCGGCGTATTTTGGGCTTTTAATTAGTTTTTAAGTAGTATTGTCTTCCTATATAGTCTGATGACTTTTATGTTATTTGCTAAGTTATGAATTAGTCACCTGAATGACAATAAACATCTTTCTTGTTGCCTTAAGACTTTACGGCTTTGAGTTTACCTAACTCATTCAAAAGTGTCGTTTTTGATATCAGTGACATATGCTTATACGCTAACATCGTATAGAAAAACATAACACGCACAACCAATTGGTAAGTACAACTTTCAGGCAGTAGATACTTTCTTAATCCTTTTAGGGCTAACATATACATTTACACCTACGATTACACTAGCGCACATTAAAGTTAATGTGTAACACTAAATTCATGCAAAACACTTCAGCTGTTTTATAGTTATCTAAAATAGCTCAAGTTATACATGACTTGAGCTGTTTGTTGATGATTGGTTTATTTTCCTTGATCAGTAGTGCTTCCAAGATCTGAAGCTTCTTTCTGTTGCTTTCTTTCCTCAGGATGCTCATGTTTTCATTGAGGTCTGTTTTGGTGAGTTCTCTCTTGTGTATTTGCATCATGTGCTGCCGTGGTGGTCCATCTCGAAGATGCATGGTCAGACGTCGGGAGAGAGTTGTGGTAGTCATGCCAATGTAGTCACCAGTGTCACGAAGCTGGCAGTCCTTCGTAGGGGCATCTTGAAAACTGGCTAGACGCACCATTGTGCAATTTAAAGTGGTTTTTAGGTCTCTGATTGATGTTATTTCGTTCATGTCAGTCACCTACTTTCGTATTTTTGTAATAGTGGTAATTGAAACTTGTATTTTGGCTGTTTGCTCTTGAGTTTTTTCCAATGGATGGGCTTACTTCTTGTGAGAAATCTCGCGCTCGTCCCCGGTGGGTATTGGTGAATTTGGTTTTATTAGTACACTTGGATGGTTTGGGTTCTGGTCCTGTACTCCCAGCTTACACCACCCTTGATTATCCATGCATGGACGATAATAGTAGTCTGTGCTTTTTGACTCACCAACTAGTCAAAATTGAGTGTAGAAAACCGAATCCCATTCCTCGACATCGACATCTCAAACAGGAGTGGTACACTCAAAAACAAAGTGTATCCGCAAGCTCACCACGCAGGGCGTTGCATGAACGGCGCCAAAAGCGAGTGTCCCTACCCGATTACAAGCCCAAGCGTCATCATCCTGACAATTCATCGACGGGCTCTCCAAATACTGCCTCTGATGGCGTCCCACCGCCATAACCGTTGAACTGGCCAGCGTTTGTAAGCAATTATATTCTCCATACAATTCTTTAACGCGCGTATCACCAACACCGAGTCGCCGCTGAAATTCGAAGATCATCAATGGCCAGACAGCAGCACCCGAACAAGCGTAAGAACCAGAACAAAACTCATCCAGACCGTGTACTATATCAAACCAACAAATGTCTAGCCTTATCCACCAGGGTGGAACGAGACGCGTTCTCCCCTGGAACATCATTGGAAAAACGTTCAAGAGCAAACAGGCCAAATCCTAAGTTTTCAACTTATCCATTCTATATCAAAAATACGAGGATATTGGATATGGTGGACTGAATGGCAAACTGGCGAGGTATATTACATTGATCAAGCAACAAAACACTTTTGAAATGCACACAATGTCGTCTACCAGTTTCACGTGCCCATACGAAAGACTGAGCCAGCCTTTCAGTGGAGAACGGCGCCTGGGTGACTACAATTGGGGAATGAACTACACACAAGGTCTCTCCCGACGTCTGAGCCATGCTCTTCGAGATGGACCACCATTCTACCTTGACTGAGCAAATGATGCATAATACACAAGGAGGAACTTCACCAAAACACCGACCTCAATGAAAACATGAAAAGCCCCAAATCCTGAGGAAAGAAAAGCACCAGAAAAGATAGCATTCAGAATCTTTGTGAAGACACTAATCAACGATCAATGAGGAAAACACAAGCTAATACTCAACAAATACAGTCGTCAAGTCATGTATAACTTGAGCTATTCCTTTACAGGATTATTAAGAGAAAATAGGCATTCAAAATATAAAAACCCCAGCTGAAGGTGTATTTAGCATGATTTAAGTGTGTATATGCAACCGGATTTACCTTTATATTGAGCGCTACGTGTATTTATCGTATGTTGTTAAATAGACCCATGTCTACTTATTTTGGCGGGCCCTACTTAGAATGTATCATACTGGCCTGAAATGTCGTACCATTGACCCAAGGTTGTGCGTGTTTTACTTTTTTCATACGATGTACACATTGGAAATACTATAATGTTCAATTCTGATGTTCAACAAATGACACTTTTTGAAGAAGAACTGAGTTGGTAACATCGAAGTTAAACGGTCAACGTATCTTAAGCAAGCAATATAACAAAGATGTTAATGTGTAGACATGAGAGAAAATCGGTGGACTAATAGTTCAGTTTCAGGCAAACCTTAGCCCATGGGAGGAGAATACATAACTGTCATCAAAGACACTAATGCAACAATGCTGATCTAAAAAAACNAACCTCCGTTGGACGGGTTATAAATTGACGCGGATTTATTCGGACTCGCTCGTCCTTCGCCGTTTAAGGCGTCTTACTGGTTTTAACAAATCAGTAAAAAATCATTTATCGCAAACATTTACTATATAGTAGCCATACTTGGCAGTACCACGGATTTGCTTATTTTGAAGATCCTTGATTTGAGACATACACTGTGTAGGGGATAGTGGTGCCAATCGGTGTAAACATTTTCGGAAATCCGAATTTGTCCGAAAACCGATCGGTGTTCGGTCGGACATAAACATATTTCTTTGAATATTTTCGGACATCCTATGCCCAAGGATGGCTTGTCGTGTATTTAAATGGATTTATAATGATTTTGGCTTTCTGATATCCTAACTGTTGCGTTATTTGACACAGATGCCTATTTTTATGTATATATTGTGAATGATACACTGGACGTTTTACATTCCATATCATGCATTTTGTTTCTGATTTCGGACAAATTTCGGACAAATAATGAATCTTCGGACAGTTTTCGGACGAACAGCTGACCACGTCTTTGGGACATCGTTGGACATTGGACAAATATTTTCTGAAACGTGGCACCACAGTAGGGGAGAACTGGGAACGTTCTGTCACGGGGCACATTCTGTCAGCGGGGTTTTCTCGGAACTTATCCCACCGCAGGATATATTGCTGTTGTTCGTAAACATATGTTCCTTTGTGCTTTGCAAAGGCCCTGGTACTATCAAACAACAACATGCCTGCCGACCAGATTGGTCCAAATTAGAAAAGTTTGTTTTTCACAGGAAATCCAAGCCTTTTTGTAAGTGAACAAAGAGTTTTTGGTAGTTGGCCATTCAGAGAACTTTTAGTGTCCTTGAATGCTGTCATGGCGCGACACCCAATTTCCAGAATATTGTGCTGCAAACGTTAATTCGCCCCATTCTGACAAGTTTTCAGTAAAAAAAACGAAAAAGTGTGCCCTATGTCGAGTTGGGCAGGTTATGTCACCCAATTGTGCAGGTTTCTGTCACGGAATTCTGTTCATGATTCCTAGTCGTATCGCTGATACACGACCATACAAATGATTGCTAGTTATTTACAGACATGGCACGCCACTACAAGCGTAAAACGAATCGGGTGGTGCGATGCAGTTCACATGATTCGTGCCTTAAGCCTTTAAGGCCTTTTCTAAGGAATTTTCACTGGAGGGGATTTCTATTGTACTGTATTGTATTGAATTAAGAGATAATCCTCAATGTTCTCGACGCTATTACAATCTCTTTTTGTTCATACACTTGCACGTACACTTTCACTCGTCCTTAAGCGCGTAAACGCAGACAAAAACATACACACACAGACACACATACATACACACACTGAACAGACGTAACACGAGGTTTAACAAGTTGGGTCACTATCACACAGATCTAACCGAGAGTGATCACCTCAAGTGATCACTCTGTAGGCCCAGGTGGCCTTTGTAACTGGCGGGCCAAACGCATGCACTGTAAAGCTGCTGATAGCTGCGTATCGTAGAGTTTATACCGCGGGAGAGACGGCAGCAAAAAACGGCGTCGGCCCATCTCTGTGTGGGGAACACGGTATGTACAGACTGTTGTTCTGCTTGTACTGCGGTCACGATCCCCCGATTATGGTGTAAGGTACGCTGGCCAATGCCTCGGGCTCCCCCAGGCTGCGTACTTGTATGGACCAGGACAC
Organism: Semibalanus balanoides; assembly: GCA_014673585.1. Lineage (NCBI taxonomy): Eukaryota > Metazoa > Arthropoda > Thecostraca > Balanomorpha > Balanidae > Semibalanus > Semibalanus balanoides. The sequence goes on from VOPJ01006078.1 coordinate 161,180, forward strand.
AGACACAGTGGGGACCAGATCTACTGTCGGATCTAACTTTGAGTTTGGGAGGGCAAAAGTTTAGCTACCGTTCGTTAGCGAAAATAAAGTTGTTGACCAGGAGGCGTCGGGTCGTCACCAAAGAGTCGTTTAAGGGAGAGGGGGGGCGTCGGGGCCTCATTGCAAAATATTATATCACTGGGCCCGTGGATGCAGTTTAAGGCGTCCTACTGTTAGGCATAGGGGAGAACGGGGCACGTTCAGTCACGGGGCACATTCTGTCAGCGTTTTTTTTTCGTGAAGTATCCACCGCAGGTATATTGGTGTTTCGTAACATATGTTCCTTTGTGCTTGCAACGGCCCGGTACTATCAAACCAACAACATGCCTGCGACCGGATTGGTCCAAATTTGAAGTTTGTTTTTCAACAGAAATCCAAACTTTTGTTTAGTGAATACAATTTTGGTTAGTGGCCATTCAGAGAACTTTATAGTGTCTTTGAATGCTGTTATGGGGCGACACGAATGTCCAGAATATTGTGCTGAGCGTTATTCTGCCCAGTTCTCCCAAGTTTTCAGTAAAAAAAACGAAAAAGTGTGACCTATGTCGAGTGGGGCAGGTTCTGTCACCCAATCTGGGCAGGTTCGCACTGAATCTGTGCATGATTCCTAGTCGTATGGGCTATAAACGACCATGCAAATGATTGCCTGTTATTTACAGATATGGTACGCCACTACAAGCGTAAAACGAATCGGGTGGTGCGGTGCAATTCACATTATACGTGCCTTAAGGCCTTTTCTAAGGATTTTTCACTGGTGGGATTTCTACTGGCGGATCTTGGCTTTGAGTTTGGAGGCCGGAGGGCAAAAGTTTAGCTACGTTTCGTTGGCGAAAAGTTGTTGATCCGGGGGGATGGCGTCGGGTCGTCAGCGCAAAGAGTCGTTTGACAGGAAGGGGGGGGGGGCGTCGGGGCCTCATTGCAATAGATTCTATCACTGGGCCCGTGGAGACAGTTCAACGCGTTTTTCTTACGGCTGACTGCGGTGGATCTTTGCGTCCACAAGTGGGGATTTTAAGGTATCGCGGTGGAAATCCTCCCAACAGCAGTTAACATGTTGAAATATGCCCCGATTCGTGCATGGATATCCAAGAAAAACGCAAAATGCAGTGTTGGGATCGTATATGGCCGTCATTGTCTACACTATTGATGATGGCGATGAATGAAACCCTCTCTCCCCCTGCAGGGACGCCACAGATGACCGGCCGGTGATAACAGGAAGTGTCCCATCAATGACAGAATGTGCCCCCATAGGTGACAGAACGTGCCCCGTATATGGGGCAGGTCCTGTCGGATGAGTCATCGTCACATTATCGACACTGGTGTCGAAACAAACTGAGATACCACTTCAACTCCTAAACCGATTTGAAGCTATTGATGTATGTAACAGTATTGGAAAGTATCAATCACGAACTCTTAAAAGTGTGTCCGCCAGGGCAAATTTTAAAAAATGACAGAACGTGCCCCGGTCTCCCCTACTTTATTTATTTATTTATTTATTTGCGTATCTTTGTGGACATTTTCAAGGTTTATGACTAAAATCTACATAATAAAGGGCAAATGGATTTTCGTTTGACCGTTATGGAATCGAAAACTCTTGGTTATGGATACAAAAAACCCAGTACCATTTCTGAATCAGATAATTACAGGAAGGTTTTGATCCAAAAAAAAATACATATATTATGCCATAAATACAACAAAAATACAAATCTTACAAAATATACAAAAATGGCTTCTTCCTCCTAGGTACATATCTACCTTAGTTAAATCTGGAAACGTTAGTTAAATCTGCTTTCAAGTGGTGTTATGGCAATTTAGTGCTCGAGCGAACCTGATTTTCTGCATATGCTGCGCTTTTGTGACATTCATTCTGAAGCCTTTCGAATTAAAATTAGAAAAACGCTACAGTTACGTTAGGTACATATCACCTTGTTAAATCGCTTTTTTTAAGTGTGTTAGTGCTAGAATCTCAGCCGTATGTTTTTGACTGCGGCGTGTACGTCTAACTGTCCCCTGACGAACAGAACCATAAACGTAAGATTGCCTTGCGTTTCAATGCTCCCAATTATTGAACAGGCTACAAAAACGTTAGATTTGCATGGTTTTAATGTCCAGGTTGGTGGCATTTTATAATCCAGGTAGGCCTTGGTTTTAATGCTCAAATCGATAGAAAAATCAGTTGCGCAAACATTATATGCCTCGGTTTCATTGCTCTGCGCCCCATGGTTTCCTGTTGTTTATTGGGTTTAAGGGCACGTCGACACCTTTTGGATAAATTTTTAATTTGCCCCATGCGCTGGTTTTGATGGCATTGGTTTCAATGCTCCAATTAATTACCAACTCATGGCGCCAAAAACTTAGATATAAACATAGTGGTAACATGTTGGGTACCAACGCATTTTTCAAGTGTGCCTCTGTTGTCAGTATTGTTAAATTCCTTATAGCATGGAAAGTGTAATATTTGGACATGACTGGGGTATGCATTTTTTCAAGTTGTGCCTAATTACGCACCACTTACAAAATACATCAAGTCTGTCATTATTGTTAACATTAGGCAATTCATTGCCCGGGCAACGCCGGGCATCCTAGCTAGTCTGCAATATAACTTAGCCTCGTGTACCAAACTTCATTGACACCTCCGATAAAGTGGAAAAAGGTCTTATGGTCCCTTTAAAGGGAATACAGATTCACCTTTAATACAGTTCACCTTTAACATAGGGTTTTGAGTTGAGATAGCCAAGTTGTGGCGCATGCTCGAAAATGACTGTGCGCTTTCCACATTTTCCTAGAAACCTCTTAATTATTTAATATTCAGTCCTAAAAAGTCGGGACCGGTATACCTGTAAACTCCAATTCGCATGATTGGCTGATTTTGGCTGATGTACGCATGATTATGACGTAGAGATGACGAAGACTTTGGGAAAAGGTTTGATGGAAACGCTTTAGTGCTGGACTGGACAAAAAACATATTTGTTTCAGTACCTCATTCCCTGATTGCCAAGAATAACTTTGCGAGGATTTATCGTTTATTTTGATGCTTATATCGTCTATAAACTTATTTCAGGCACCATTTCTCAGCAAAATTAATTTAGACGTACCTTAGTCTTACAGGATGGGCCGAAATCCGTCTTCGATCTTGGCTTGCTTCCTTGAGTGGCAGGGGTTTCAGGAATAACTCCCGTTTCACTCCACTTATTATGCAAAAGAATTATACTGATAATTTGTCGTTATGAATGCATGGTATAGGCTAAGTTGAAATATTTAACACAACTTTCAACGTCCATAGATGAACCACGGAAACTCCTTCTTGGATAAACGCAAATAACGGCAAAGAATATTTGTATTCTTTGACGTTTGTTTTATCTATGTGACTTCGCCGAATAATGATTTATGCCGTCGGCGATTATGCCAAATACATAAATGAATAAGCACGTGATTTGACTTCGAATTAATCTCCTTGGTTCTAAAAGCGTGCCGTTGCATTTTCACGCATCTTCAACAAGTTATCAGGCAAGTACTGTCTTGTATGCGCCACGATTCCTCCAAATCGATGACGTTTTGATGACATACGTGCTTCTAAGCAAGCTGATTTCACATTACTTGGAGGAAAAAATGTGAATTATCACCAAATAATTGACATTTTCCTTTGCTTTTTCCGCGTAAATATGCGTTTCTTTGACTTACTAGTAATATGATACTTAATTTCTTGCTTCTCTTCATCATTTCTGAGCTTTTTCTCGTTTTCTTTTTTCAATGTGAACTTCTCCCTTTTAAGTAGTAACATGCAAAACATCAGTCTCATTTGCCGTGGCTAACCTGACCAAATTAGGCTTCAAAGTTATAGAAGCCGTCATACCCGCAGTTATGGTGGCCGGAAATAATAAGTCGCTTGAGTCACGTTATATTCCGGTTTAATATTTCCGAATTCCGCATTTTGTATGCTAAATGTATTCGATATAGTCCGATTGATTTTGAGACTGTTATAAAAGTGTTTGTGCCTTTCAACTGTTGACACGATTTCTTTTAAAACATTTTCCATGATAAGTGATGCATCAATTTAGTATATCAATTTTTGGATGATGAAATTCTGGCTATTAAGTGAGCGTTTGTTTTTGCGGGGTAAATTTGCTTTTTAAACGCTAATGTCTAAAAGACCCTCAATTGCTGGTGTGTGACGGAGCTTGAGCACTTTGCAAGATGTAAAAGCAAGTAAACACGCCAGGTTCATGTTCAAACAAACAAGTTAGAATGCAACTCACGTTCTCCTTTGTGACGGACTTGTCGTTTTCACATAAGTTCGTGTCGCTGAGCAGCGCCTCGTGTTTCATCGGGACCAGTATTATGCGGCGATAGCACGTCCGTTGCCGATCCTTATCTCCCACATCATTGCTGGTCAGGTAGTCAGACATGCTCTGTTCGAAGCTGGGAACGTCATTCTCGCCCATCGTTCCGTGGTCCTGGCCGAAGATGATCATCAGGTAGCCGAGGAAGAAGCCCCAGGCAGCGCCCTGTGCGTAGTTGTCTGCGTTTCGGCGAGCGCCTCGTTTGAGCCCTCTACGCGGTTGCCGATAATTCACACCACTCCCAGTAGCGACTACCAGTTAGCATGTACCAGCGGCTAGGCCACCAGCCAGGCGGGGCCGGCACACCAGCACCTGCACCAGCAGCAGCACCAGCAGCGCCAGGGCCGTGTAGTATGCGTGCTTCTGGGCGGTGCCACCGCCGACCGCCGAAGGCTCACCGCTGCGCCGCATCAACTCCTGCAGCCCCGCAGACTGCAGCAGCCGCGCACCGCTCACACACAGGCCACAAAGGCACACCAGCGAGACGGCGCCCCACGGCCCGTACCACAGGCTATACACGGCATAGGCGGTGACGGCCAGCGTCACCGGACAGTATTTCCGCCCCAGCACCTCCTCCAGATAGCTGGTGCAGGTGTCGAGCTTCATGGCCGGCAAATGGCTGGTGGCGGCGAGACCGTCTGCTCCGGGCCGCTGCACGCCGCTCACTGCACTGAGCTGAGCTGGCTCCGGGGCTCGGGCGCCGCGCGCTGATAAACCGTGATGCGCGGTTCACACCTGGCCCAGCCGCCCGACCCCGTACGGTCACTCGGACCCAGAGGCCGGACAGCTACCCTGTGCCGGTAAAGTCCAGCCTTCCGGTCCCAATCATATACCAAGTGATGTGAACGCGGCAAGTACGGCATGCCGTGAATGGGGTGCTCAGAATGCCGCACGTATGTAACCACGGCGTTTGGTTCGTTCTATATCGCAGTCGAAATGGCCCAGTCGGTAGAATGCTAGGCTGATGATAGGAATATCCCCGGTTCGATACCGGTCCCGGAAAGTTTGCAGCCGACCAACCAATCTTTGCCTGTACTTACCCAATCACGGCATTTGGTATGCACTGGGCTCATGGTAAGATGTGGGCCCGGGTCCATTCTTAAAAAGCTTTCAGCTACTTCAGCTTTTCAGCTTTCAGATACCAAGCTTACCGGGTCACAAGTTTACAACAGGCTTACGGAATTCGCACTTCGAGTGCTGATTGGTCGGTACGCTCTGTGGATCCTGTCACGGTGTCACAACCTCAGCAGTCATACTTTGGATGCTGATTGGTCAGTGTGTTGATGACGTCGCACCAGAATCAACTTATGATGGACAGGTAGGGAAACAGTGGGAACCGCCAATCGGGAGATTCTTGACAAGCAGGAGCGAGGGCGTCGAGCGAGATATACAAAGCACAAGGAGAGATCCTAGGATTTTGTTACGATCGTGCATGAAGCCGCAGTACGTTGTTGAAGAGTATAGGTATATTTATTTATCTTCATGCGTTGAAAACCTTATTTGCCTGCAAGTTTTGTGTAGCCTTACGGACACAAGATGAACAAATAATTATTGAATTCACTTAGATTGGAGCTCTGTCAGACACAGTGCATGGATGTAAATTTTACTTGGAAATCATCTTCACCAGTTGCAGTTAATTTCGCTTCGATTCAAACTCCGTTACAGGTTTTGCTAACATCGATGTGAGAATGTGGAACGGAAGGAAAAAACCTAACCTAACCTAACCTAACCTAACCTAACCTAACCTAACCTAACCAAACCTAACCTAACCTAACCTAACCTAACCTAACCTAACCTAACCTAACCTAAACCTAACCTAACCTAACCTAACCTAACCTAACCTAACCTAACCTAACACTAACCTACTAACCTAACCTAACCTAACCTAACCTAACCTAACCTAACCTAACCTAACCAAACTAAACCTAAACCCTAACCTAACCTAACAAGCCTCGGCACCAACGCTACCAACCGAGAGGAGTTAAAGGGAACGTAAGACCTTCTCGAATGTCTTCTAATAATTTTCTGGGGGATGGAAGCGATGCAACATTATTTATCAAAAGCTATTAACCCACTTTTCACAAATTGTGTATATTAATAAAGCTATTTGATAAGCTTTCGTGAGTAATTACATTCAGATTATATCAGCACTAGCAATTCTGGTCCAAATGCAAAAGAAGAAAAACATTTCGCTCTAAATGCAAAGTGAGGCATATAATGTTGTGCTCTCAGCTCTGAATACAAGCAATGCGCAGTGTAAACACGTGCTGAAAACACACAGTGTAAACAAAGTTGGTGGCAATTGCTGATCATGTGCGCTGCAATCGTCGAAATGTTTCCCAACACGCTACTAAATTATGTACAGACCCAGGGACATTGATCCAGATGTTGAAGCAGGACGATGCATACCGGTCATCAGCCGAATCATATAGCATATAATACATTTTTTAAAAGTCTTCATCTTCAACTGATTTCCCATGACGGTGTCAAAGAAATTATCTCTAAATGCCTTTCATTGTTATTTTGAGTGCTTAAAATGATCGGCCGGTGGTCATCCCTTCAACATCTGGATCGGGACGTTTGGAGTCAACTATTATTGGAATGATGCGTGGATGCCCGAGTAATTAAGAACGACATTATATCTTATTTGCATGGACTGAGTAATGTAACGACTAGTGATGAACCAAATGTTGCCTTTTTCTGCTATTTAGGACCCATAATAATTGCAGGAGATACGGAAGAAAAGGCACGGGTTGACGTGTTTTAATTCTACGGCGCTGACCATGGCAGCTCGCCGACCAATTACAAGTACTTATTTGCGAGGAACGCAAACGAAGTTTGAACGTGATTTTGGTATACTTAGAGACATTTTCAAGCTTTATGACTAAAATCTGCAATACAACTTAGCCTTGTGTACCTAACTACATTGCCACCTCCAATGAAGTGGAAAAAGATCTTATGATCCCTTTAATGGGCGGTGGTGAAATATGTTCTGTAAGGTCACGGCAGCTTCATTCTAACATTAGGTACAGTTTCATACGTCTGACAAGGGGCAAAAGGCATCGCAAAAATTAGGCCAGGTGCTAGTGTGTCACTTAAAATGGTAGACACCTTGGCAAACGGAAAGCCCACATAGGGCAAGCTGGACTGTTTCAGTTTTGGATGGATGGAATGGAATGGATGCCTTTCCACCAAAACAAAAATGTAAGGCAAATGGCTATTTCAGATCTGGAAAATCATTTTTTGCAGCTTGGTTGGTGCATGTCTGGAAAATACTTTATTTGTAATATTTGCATCTTTGACTTTGCAAAATTTGATGAGAAAAACACAAAGATGATGGGGCAATGGGCCCACCATCTCTTACCCTCGCCCTACACCATTTCTATTTGTGCCTTTTCTAGCCCCCATGTTAACTTCCAAATAAGCAGCATCCCAGCCAGCAATTTGGTTGGGTACATATCGGGACAGCTTGGGAAGAGCTATGGGAATTCCATCTTCTCCCAACCGGGTTGGGCATATTTGGGCTTTCCCCAGCATTTCCGGATCAGACTGGGTGGCGATTAGGGTATGTTGGGATTTCCCAACCTGTCGGAATCCTGATCAGTGGGCTATGATTGGGAAATCCCGCACAAATCCCAACTTAGGAACGGCTTGGGGTTTCCATTGTTTCCCCAATCGACAGACTTGGGAGTTGCGTGGGAAAACCGTAGAGATCCAGACCTCCACGATTGTGGCTTTAAATCTATGGCAGGGACGCACTCGGCGATTTCGTAAGGGCTATATGGACTTGACCAATAGAACGTTGTCCTGACTTCAGTCCTCCTGTCGAGACATAAATTCTGAAATCTGTAATATGTTTCAAAGAGGCTGAGTGGGTGCACGAAAAGAAGGAGCCTCCCCAGTCCGGCCCCTCGACAATGCACAATCGTTCCCCCAAGTTTCGCCATGATGAGGCCCTGGTGGTTCGTAGCGATCCTGGACATCGTAGTGACATTATGTAATCGCATAAGGCCGTTGTGTTTGTATACGGTTATGATTATGTAATCGATTAAGACCGTTACACTGTAGCGTCTCCGACACACGCCATGCAGCCTCTGCCGGAGGAGCAGTAACTTGGTTCAACGCCAGATGGCGTTCAGCAGTGCCATCCCGCGCGCGTCATGTCTTTTGTTATTCTCGACGTTTATTTCGTCTATCATGCCTTGCGACCATTCATACAATTGTGTCGTACCACGCGGCTCATCTCATGTGTCGCTCGTCATTGTCTTTATTGTTCATCACTCGTCGTCGTTATCACTCTTTGTTCTCTCTAACTACCTTCGGTGTGTGCATTCATTTATGAAATATGTGTTTTGATTACAAAATACGACCTTCCAGATCCCAATAAATTTTCCGACTGCCGGTCATCGACCGACAGTGGCTGCTGGCCACCAGGTATGTGGCCTCCTCGAGCCGTCCCCGGGAGCGGTGGCCGTCGCCATGGCATGGGCCCTCCTCGCAGCTTCGTCCTGCGGGGAAGGGCCTGTTTATGGGTCGGTTGCCCGGTCGACATTCTATTTTGACCGACTTTACACTTTCTTCTTCTTTCCATAACTGCGTAATGGTACAAACGGGCCGAAGCAGTTTTTTCCTAACGAAAAAAAAATACAGAAAAATATACGTTCTCTCAACTTATACCAACTGGCAACTATGGCAGTTCCCCGTTCCTAAACGCTGGTGACGTTCGGTTACGCCGTTTGGCGAAATCTCCGTGCCTATCGCACCAATGCTAATGACGATTTATTTCCAGACCGGCCGTGCGGGACAGGTTGGGATATCCCGATTGCAATGGCACGTTTTAAATGTGTATTTGCCATTCGTGGCTCGGGAAACGTGCGGGACTTCCCAAGCGGCCGTACGGGCAAAGTCGGGAATTCTGGACCACCTCAGCCCGTACGAAGTATCTCATTTCCCGAACCGATCCCGATCCGATCCCGACCGGGGTGGCTGAGTAGAAGTCCGGAAATCCCGTTTGGGATCGGACTGGGATTGCTGACTGGGATAGAGCAACGCGGTAAAAACCAGCATGTTGTCCGTCATGTGAGGAATCTCGCGGTATCCAATTTTTTAGGTTTCAGGTCAACGGGTGACCTTCTAGGTCAAGTGAATGACCGCCACTCGACTGCGTCAAGATTAGCGATTTTGGTCTGTCAGGTAACCTCAAAATTGGAAATTGATAAATGTAAACAAAAAGGCACATTTCTAGACCAGTTTTGTCTCAGAAATCCAAAAAATGTTATCTATTTTTTTCGTATCTGGTAAAAAAAATGACGTCATAAGTTTCTTACACTTAGAGAGCCATCACTCTGTCAAAATAAGAGATATTACTTTGAAATTTTGTTCGCGTATTGTCCATACTCATTATTTTTAAAACATTTTTACATTTATCTCTTACATTCTCTTCCATTTATCCTGTTTTTAACATCTTTGAAAATTTTGATTTTGTGGAGAAAAAAAAACAGTTTTGTGAATTTTGGGGGTTTAAAAAATGAAAATCTAATATTGCCATTTTAAAAGATAATTTTATTTTCTATTTGTGCCGTTTTTGTTTGCAAATTACTGCAAAACTCTATTTTTACGATTTTTACAACATTTATCGTTTTTCAACCATTAGACGTCACTAAAACGTCATTATTTCCTAGACCACTTGACCAATTTCAATGAAATTGTGCTAGATTACGTATACCTATTTGTTGTAAACTCAGCTACTAAAAAATTCAGCAAGATCGTCCGCATGTGTAAAAGTTATGCAATAAAACAAAGGGAAAGAAAACAGGTCTTAGGACCCCCGTAGGGCGAGGGCTAATGAACTTTATTCGTGCTGCTTTGTATTGTTACACACAAAATGGATATATTTTTTTCGCATGCAGCCTTTTGAGTGAGTAAGCATCCGCTGGATGCCCATTTTGTCGTACTGTCAACATTAGCATTAGCCATAAATACCCTTATGATTCGTGATGTTACAATCAGGGCTGCGGAGTCGGAGTCGGAGTCGGAGTCGGAGTCAGTCGGAGTCGGTTATTTTGGCCGGAGTCGGAGTCGGAGTCGGAGTCGGTAAAATTGTACCGACTCCGACTCCGGCTGTTAGTTATGGGCAATTTACTTTTCATGTGCGTTTATTAGGATTTTTAGTGGACGTTCGGTGACGATGACTGTAGTTAATGACCCTTAATTTGCTTAGCTTTGATTCTGTTGTTATATACCGATTTTTAATAATGAGGTGTGTAGGGTACTACAATAAGCTAGACAGGACCCAGGATGTGTTGTCGGATACATATTCAGTATAACGACGATCATTTTGCCAACTATCATGATAAATCAGTTTGTAAGAATAGAACGGTTTATAAGCGTCGTGTAGTTTGCGCACGTGAGTAAGGCATTGTCCCATTCAATAACTCTATTGAACTCTTAAGCATTGCTTGCTATTATTAACCATGATGGGATCGTGGGTGGGGGCACGGTCGCCTTTTAATGGGTGGCGGTTAGAAAGGAAAAAATGTAACAAAACCTCAATTTTTTGGCTTCAAGAACTTTAAAATAGGAAATGATGAAATAACTAAATATTTCATAAGCGTCTCTTCCATTAAAGGGACACTGCCACCTTCCAAAAAGTTATCAAATGTACGCCGTTTGTGGTGCAAAATCAAAAATATGAAGTAATTGCTGCTGAACACGATTATGACATTTGTTTCTCACAAACATTTGCTCAATTCATGGAAAAATGCGTCTTTACATTTTGGCGCGGAGACGTAATAAATGAAGGATTTGGGGAAAACAATAAAACCTTCACCGCTTGTATGACTATTATGTTAGGCTTATGTATGCCAACAGGTAAAAATTAAGGTCGACTGTAATAACATTTAGAAAAAGAGAGACTAAACGAGCATCGGCTCAGAATCCCTCTTCAATGATACGTTGGTGACTGGGGATGTTATAGATGTCAAAACCAAACCGAATTTCTCTGTGATTCGACCTCAGTGGTTGTTTTAACTTATACCATACATAATTGCAATGCTAAGCAAACAAAATGGCTATCTCAACTCAAATCTAATGTTAAGGTGGCAGTGTCCCTTTAAAAAGCGCCAATCTCGTTTTTCCTTTAAGCGGGAACTTTTTTGCAGGTGATTACTTTTAATATCTGCTGACAAAGACAGAACCAAGATCATTAACCTTCGCCTTGGTGGGAGTCATTTTGACTCCCACCAAACTGAAGGTTTTTGAGAATATCGGGAAGACACCAGCGCGCAGCGGCGATAAATTTAGCGTAACCTGTAGAGAACCACTTACCCACATTCATGGGTGGATCCAGAACGTTTGGCTTGGTTCAATTTGGAGAGGGGGGGGCAAATCCCAAAAAGTATCGCACAATTCTGAAAACTCATCGGATTTCGTTTGCTTATGTATCAGTAACTGTTTTAAAACAAACTTTCCTTAGTAAAAAATGCTTATATTTTCTATTATCTCAGGATATCAGATATGTGTCAAATTTGCACCGATTTTGGGTGGATTAGCTCCCCTCTGCTTCCTTCTACTCCCCTCTCCTCTGGATCCGCCTCTGCCCACATTGCGATATTTTTTTGCCGCTAGTTATTTCAGGTCAGGTCGAAAGTAACCTTACCTCAAAAAATGTTCTGGTCGTGCCAAAGCTACAGGTTTTGAACTAATTATTTAAAACTCAAAGGAGTTATCAGCAAATAAGTGCCTACAAATTGATAGGTATATATTTGTATGTCGGATGATCTAAGGTCAGATCAAGTTCGGGGCCTTCCTGATAACCTAGTAAGTTCTACAGTGCGTGTCAATTATAGAAACGGGTTCCGTACTTTCAATGGTGGAAAAGATGCATTGGCAGTCGACTGATTCGTTCACGGCCTCAAATGTTGGATGTTAGCTCATTCATGATGATCAAGTGGGCAATTGTATGCCAGGTAGAGCGAGTGCATCATACCAGCTGAGGTCATCTGAGGTCACCAGCACTTTTTGCCGATAACTCATAATGAAAAAGAGATAGAGATAATAGAGTCGAGACGCGTCTAGAGTCTAGACCTAGACCTAGAGCGTCTATACATACCTGGGTCACTAAATGACCTTGACCGGAGGTCAAATTTTGAACTTGACCAAATCCGACCATCGTGATTGTGGATTCGAAGCGTCTTGACGAGACAAAAAGAATAGCGTTGATACTATTATCCTATTATAAGTGAAATTATCCACGAAAAAAAAATCTGGAAGCAAACGCCTGAGTGGGCTTTGGTGACCTCTGGAGCCTAAACTATTGACATGAGTTAAAATTTTAGAGCACCGAAGGCGATTATATTTTTCCAGAGTTTCCTTTTTCGCTCCTAGCTATCATAGTTTCCGAGATACTCGGGGTTTTGTGGAGCAAAGTTCTAACATTGGAAATGCTGTCATTTGATGACCTCTGGTGACCTCAATATTGACCTTAGCCCCCCCCCGAAAAAAACGAAATGGCTCAGATTGGTCTTGTTGAGAGCTTTCAACACATTTTTCGAGTCTTTCTAGCTCTTTTCGTTTTCCCCCATTGGGGCAAAGTTGTTTTAGAGGCCCACCCGGGCGCGGGTCAAAGGTCGGAGTCGATCCCGGAGTCGGAGTCGGATCCGAGTCGACTCCGGTGTAGTGTGTCGGAGTCGGAGTCGGAGTCGGAGTCACCTGAAGACTGATCGACTCCGCAGCCCTGGTTACAATTTCAACCATTTATACGATTCTGTAGCATATAGCATAGCTCTACCTGACATAACCCGCGCCCTGGTGAGGGGGGTAATTTTTATCCCCCATGAGGTTTTTCCGGAATAGCGATAAAATGGCGGCGCACAGCGCCTCAAAATTTTGAACCGCTGTTTGAACATCGATTGCCCACACTTTGTCAAAAATCTAACTTTAGGTCATTTCAGGTCAAGTCACCAGGTTACGTCAAGTGACCTTGCCTTCCTAAATGTTTGTGATCGTGCCACAGCCACAGTTTTTGTTCGAGATATTTGAAACTTGCAGGATTTCATAAGATCATAAGTACCTGCAATTGGTGAATCTCAGATTTTGTGCATCGGTGACCTAAGGTTAGGCCAATTTCCTGACCTCCCCATTATAAGTGAACAGGAAAATAAACAAATATTTCCTTTTCAGACAATATGCATTGGATCAGGCTGATTCTTTCAGAATCATGTTATTCTAGCTCATTCTGGATGACCTAGGTCCAATTGCTGCTCAATGATCTCTACAAGGTCATCTGAGGTCAAATGAGGTCATCAGCAATTATTTGCTAATAACTATTGTTACAATAAAGATAGGGACGAGTAGATAATACCACTGTGTTTTTCTCGTCTGGCCACGTGGCGTCAACTCACATGCAATATGACCTACCTGGGTCACCAAATGACCTTGACCTGAGGTCAAATTTGAAAGTTAACTTAACCAGATCGCCATATATATGTTTCAAAGCGCCTTAACCAGACAAACACTATGGTGTTAAAATAATTACTCTGTCATTTTTAGATCAAACGCTTTTCAGGAAAACAAATTTCACCAAAAATGACATTTTTTACCTTTGATGACCTCTGGAGCCTAAGCTATCGACCTGAGCTCAATTTTTGGGACCACCAGTGTGATTGCATTTTTTAAGAGCTTTCGATTTTTTCTCGTTTGTTCCTAGCTGTCATAGTTCCCGAGATAATTTGGGGTTGTTCGAAGCCAAGTTCTAAAACTGGAAAATTTGACCTTTGATGACCTCTGACAACCTCAATATTGACCTGAGCTAAGAATCATATCTGTAGCTTCGAATGTCCATGTCAAGAGCTTTCAAACTCTTTTTCGGTGTCTTTGTATCCCTTTTAGTTTTAACACACCATGGCGAAGTTGTCTTGGAGACCCATCAGGGAACGGGTTAATACTGATCGGTTATATAACAACATTGTCTGCAAAGGTGTAACTGTGACAGGGACTCGTCTAACATAATAGCATGTTAATACACTAGGTCTTACTCCTTTCTCATCGACCCGACCTCTCCAGGTACCATTTGACCTAAGGTCATTTGGGGGCTCAGCCGCCGGTATCATTGCACAGCGCACAACCAAGGGCGGATCCAGGGGGGCCAAAGGGGCCTATCCCCTCAAAGGTCCTGAGATCTAGTTGTTGCCCCGCGCCCCCTCAAAGGGTCGGACTACAGCTGTTACAAAAATGTTTTTTTTGCGAGCAGCTCAGAGTATATATGGTGAATGCAGGCCGATCCAAAGGTGATAAATGGAAGAATTTGCGGTGGGTCCGCTTTTTTTCGCGCTAGACACCGATAAGCCTAATTGTTGTAAAGAGGAGGTGTGCCTATTCTGTGGTAATTATGTCAGGATGAGTAGTGTGGGTGTGTATGTTTTATACGGTAAGAAGCTACTGCTGATATTGTTACGATAAAATCACGCTGGAGCCCTTTAGTTTGAATTTTTACTTTATGTCTGGTTTGCATTTGTGTTGTTTCAAACTCAAAAACGATCGTGCAGCTAGTAAACAAGTAGCGAAAATGTTACCTATAAGGCTGCACTGGCCAGAGCTAACATATATGCCTGAGCGTTGTAGATTAGAGCAATGCTTCTAGTGCGAAAGCCTCTTTGCGATTATGATAAGTATATTTCTGCGAGAAATGGGGAGTGGGCGACTTTGAGAATATCTCAGCAATGCTAAGTGACTGGGAAATGAAGTAATGGCAAATTCAGAAATAGTATCGTTCTACAGACTAGTGTCAACAACTCCTACATGACAACGTGGGTGTTTGTGAGTAGGCACACTCCCTTTTAAGTGATGGAAATTTGGAAAATGGACAGAAAAGAATGAATTAACGTCTGCAGTACTGCGGTGACCGGGTATTTGCTAGCTCTGGCAGGCCACCCCTTCATAAAAGATTAAAGTGCTTTCAAAAGGGCAAATGTGTTAAGTTAGTCTCTTGGCCGATTTCCGAATAAAAGGTGACCGAACGCCAGAGACGCCGACATCGCTACCAGGAAGCTGCTCTGCGTTTCCATATGCTGGACTCAAAATGCTGTAATGAGTGGGACCAGGCAGGGACCATCCCCCAACCATTTCGTCCAGCTCCTCCGTATCCGCGGGAACCTGATGTTAATGGTGCGGAAGGGAGCGTTTCTGCGCTCGCTGTTTTTCAAACATTGCCGTTGGTTGATACCAATTGTTGGTTGAAGTTCGGTGTGGCATAGGTATGGTAGGTGGTTGTGCAGGTTATGTTAACCGGGTTCAGCACCTATTATAAGCAGCTGTAGCTGGCTACCGTCATAGCTGCGATTTACTATCCGAAGAAACGATATTCATTAAAAACTACTAACTTCAATATTTATCATATTCGTGCATAAATATGTGAATATGTGCTCAATCCAGGCATAGCGGTTATCTGAGTCTGGTTTCAATGTTAAATTTTCGTTTTCCACGACCTAAAATTAAACTTATACGCCACTTCGCGGCGTAACATCGGTCGCCATCGTCATAACGAAGCCATCACCATTGTTTTTGGCTCATGTAACGGTGAATTGAATGAATAGCATGTTTAGCTTTTATTCTCTACAACACGAACCGCAATGGGTTTTATCAGGCAAATCCGTAAAAAATGCGCCGCTTCGCGGCGCTAAATAACAAATACCTTTTCTTTTTTCGATGTCCAAAGAAGTCGAAAAAACGATACAAAATACAATAAAGAAATTATAAGAAATCGTGTGGTTGCAAAATAAAGTGGACCAAATCCGGAGAGAAATTCGAAATTGGGGTAGGTAAGGTCCGCTAAAAACGGTTTGCCCCCCCCAAAAAAAAACGGCCGGCTGGATCCGCCCTTGCGCACAACTGGTATACATAAATAACTTCACATATTACAAACATGTTGAAATGTGACCAAGGTGATGCATTAATTTCCGCCGCAGACACCTACTCGATAGCTATCACGGTTGG
Source organism: Semibalanus balanoides (assembly GCA_014673585.1). Classification (NCBI taxonomy): domain Eukaryota; kingdom Metazoa; phylum Arthropoda; class Thecostraca; order Balanomorpha; family Balanidae; genus Semibalanus; species Semibalanus balanoides. The sequence continues at coordinate 177,550 of VOPJ01006078.1, forward strand.
ACCTTGACAATTAGAAAAGTGCAAAAAACGTCACTTTAGAGATGCAGCCCAGGTTCAGCCCAGGTTCAGCCCAGGTTCAGCCCAGGTTCAGCCCAGGTTCAGCCCAGGTACAGCCCAGGTTCAGCCCAGCTGTTCGATTTTGTACGGCATATTGTTGCCTACCCAGAAGAACTACGGGGATGAATAATCCAACGCTAAAATACTCGCACACACTCGGTCTTACTTTTCCCACATCAAATTGACCTCCCAAGGTCACCATTTACATCAAAATTACAGCCTGTGATCTGATATTGAAATGGAAGTGAGTATTTATTGTATGTTTAGGATGTGAGAATGTTTTAACTACATGACTTCACCTGTCATTGGGCACCGCCTGTTTGGTGATAAATAAAGATAAGTACAAGAGACAAGATACAAGATTTGACCGAAGGTCATTTGGAGGCTCAGCCGCCGTTACCATTGCACAGTGCAAAGCTGTTGTATATAAATAAATTTACATTTTAAAAGGCAAATCAAACTGTGACCCAGGTGATGCACTAACTTTTGCCGAAAACACCTACACGATAGCTATCACGGTTTGACCTTTGCAATGAAAAGTGCAAAAAAGTCACACCGAAAGGTGCCCCGATAGGTTTACCCCGTAGCTAATGTTTATAGGCCACAATGTGCTGTGCGAAAATTGACCTTGTGTCCTTGGATGATCTCTGGTCTGGAGGTAAAATTGCTGGGAGTGACACCGAATGCTGCTAGGAGTTGACTACTGGATCCCTGGCAAGTATTCTGTGCAAATTTCAGCACGATCTGAGGTGATCTGTACCTGGGCTGAACCTATAGGCTGCAACTCTCGGAGTGACGGGTTTCTGCACTCTTTCATTGTCAAGGTCAAACCATGATAGGTATCTAGAAGGTGTTTTCGGTGGAAGTTAGTGCATCACCTGAGTCACAGTTTGACATGCTTTTTAATTTTCAAAATTATTTATGTACATCAGTTATGCGCTGTGCAATGTTACCGGCAACTGAGCCCCCAAATGACCTTAGGTCAAATGGTAGCCTTGAGAGGTTGGGTCGATGCTAAACAAAGTAAGACTGAGTGTGTGCGAGCATTTTAGCTTTGAATTTATTCTCGTAGCCTTTCTAGGTAGGCCACAATGTACTATGCAAAAATTGACTGCTATTGACTGCTAGGCCAGGTGCTAGGTGCTGCTAGGTGTGGACTGTGGACTACTAGGCCCCTGGTAGATATTCTGTTCAAAGTTCAGCTCGATCGGAGGTGACTCGTACCTGGGCCGGACCTGGGCTGCAACTCTCGGACTGACGGTTTGCTGCATTTTTCATTGTCAAGGTCAAACCATGACAGCTATCGAGAAGTTGTTTTCGGTGGAAGTTAGCGCATCACCTCAATCACAGTTTTTACATGCTGTTTAACTCGCAAACTCATTGTACACCAGTTATGGCTGTGCAATAGTACCGGCGGCTGAGCCCCCAATTGACCATAGGTCAAATGGTGACATTGAGAGGTTGGGTGGAGGTGGAAAACGTAAGTCCGAGAGTGTGCGATTACTTTAGCGTTAGCTTCATCCCCGTACCTCTTCTGGTTAGGCCACATTGTGTTGTGCAATATCGAACCTGGGCCGAATCTGGGCTGTCTTGGCCATGCCGGTGCCGGCGGGTGAAACCAAAGTAGTGATATTTCGACCTGTCATTTTAGTCATTTGTCATTTTAGCCCACATAGCCTGTCATTCTGACAGGCTATGTGGGCCTGTCATTCCTGACAGCCTGACCTGTCATTTTAGCCCACATAGCTTCACACGTGCCTGCATTATTGTACCGCGTCTGCGATCCATTCCTGTTACCGTTCGTCCCGTTTGTCGTGAAGGCGGCATCGACCTTGTGCTTTCCTTGCTGACACTGCACCGCACTGACTGGGAACAGGTCTTTTTACGGCTTGTTTCTGTAGGCAGATAAATGGGAGACTTTCCTTGGGTCTTTTTACCTATTCCTCGATTTTCAAACGCACCATACAAGAACCATGACACTATCCGCAAATCCCTAAGGCTCCCCCCGTCCTCTTCCGCCAGCCAGAAAAGAAAAACCCCTTTAAAAAAATGGGCAAAAAAGCGGGGGGGGCCCGCCGCGAGCTCTGTCTGTGGTGGGCGTGGTCGAGCCAGTACGGCGACTCAACCGTGCCGTGCGATCTGCCAATCCGTCGCGACAAGGCGTACCGAACATACAGAGTAGAATTTCTGGCAGGGCCCGGACCTCAACCTGGCGTAATACTCGGTCTTGTAATTAGTGATACGCGCGCCGAAGTGTTAGGGGTGCAGCCTGATACGTCGGTCGACCAAACCTTAACGAATTTATTTGTCATCTGTCGGTCCTAAAACGTAGCTGCGGAGATTGACAGCCTGAAGCGCAGCCCGCTGAGCTCCGGCCTGCCGCCTACCTCGAGTCCGGAGCCCTGTGCTTTTTAACAGTCTCCCCATCACACTCACCATGCTTGGCCATACCTTGTTCCAGTATGCGGAGTTCTGCTGCGTGTGGAGCGGATGGATTGTGTGTTCGCGTCCTTAAGGCTAGTTTTCCTGCCGTCGGTGGTGTCATCCTTCACGTCATAAACTCATGTCTTGCCACGTCCGATTATCCCGACCCCTGGAAACACTCTATCATCCATCCCATCTTCAAAACTGGCGCCCCTTCCGTATCCGTCAACTTTCGTCCTATTTCCATCATTCCCAAATCATTAGCAAAGTGGTGGACGCGTTGTTGTACAGCGCCAGCTGTAACTACCTATTCTTTAACCATCTCCCTCTCCGCCCGCTCAGCATGGTTTCCCGCCCCCGCCCATTCAACCGAAAACCGCCGTTGACGAACAAGTCACTAATCACATCCTCAGCCGGCTACCGCGACGCGGGTGAAATATCAACTTCCTTTGCCCTGATCGACCTAAGCAAGTTGTTTTTTGCGTGGATTAACCATGACCATTCTGCTTCGCAAATTGCAACTGTACGGTATTTGAACACCAACATGGTTCCAGCGCGTACCTCCGTGGCCACACCGCAGAGTGTGGAGCTCAGGGACGGCTCGCTGGTCGTACACAGACTTCACGGCCGCTCGCCTACCGCATGGGCGTGTTCCAGGGCTCTGCGCTGGGCCCACTACTGTTTACCGTGTTCGCGAACGACCTGTCATTATATTCCGAGGGAGCGTTAGTGGTGCAGTATGCGGACGATACGCAGATCGTGGTTTCGGGCCGAAAGTGTGAGTTACCGGCACTCATCTCACGCATGGAGGCCTCCCTTGCAATCCCTCGACAAGTGGTTCCACGCGAATGCTCTCAAAGTTAACGCTTCAAAAAAACTCAGCTTATTAACTTGGAAACAGCCAAAATTTGCGCAATCTTCAGAAAATTTCCATGTCTCCTTTAGAGAAACCTGCTCATCGTACCTTGTAAGCGAGTGAAAAATCTCGGAATTATTTTTGACAGAACCTTGTCTTGGATGATTCCACGTGACCTCTATCAGTCGCCGCTGTATGCGGAAATGTTGGCCGGTCTCTCGCATGTGCGTCAATCCCTGCCCCGAGGTGTCATCAGGACACTGGTGTCGGCCTCTCGTTCCTCTTAGCAGGTCCGCTACTGTCTCTCAGTGTACGGTAACGCCAACAGAAATAAATTTAAAAGATAGAATCCAGAAGATTAATCATTTTGGCATTCGTGTGATTTTTGGGAGGCCGCAAATTTGGAACCACGTTTCTGACCTGCGGGAGAGGGCTGGGCTGGCTCCAGGCACGTCAACTGTCAGAGTTTTTGCGTACTATGTTTGGCGCACAAGGTTCTGAAGTTCGGGGAGCCAGAAGCGCTAGAATCTGTCCTGCCAAGTGGAATAGTGTCATGGCGAGAGCGAAGCACCAGGGCAGGGACAGTCCTGCTTCTATGTTCCCCGATCTAGGACAGAGGCCCGGGAAGAGACGTTTCTCCAGTCGGGCTCCCAGCTTGTACAATAGTATGCCCGGCTGGACCTCGCGGAGCTGGACCAGCGGAGGCTTTCGGCCGAGTACTAAAGCGCCAACTTTTAGCCGCTGCGGCCTGCAGAGAGGATGACTGTCGGCGTATGACTGCTCCTGGGAATGCCGGTGTAACCTTGAAGTGTAATGGTTTTGCCTTGTCATGTCCATGATGTGTTTTAAAATAGGGCGAATGCGAGTGTCAGTTGTTCAACGCCCTTGTGTTTCCGCATTTTGACTCGGGGCTTAATAGCCACTACTTTAGTGGATAACCCCACGACCGTGAATATACGAATATACGAATAAAACCCCGCGCTGTACCGCCGCCAGACAGTCATCTGGTATAGCCCCGAGGGGCAGAGGGGCAATCGCTTACTCAAATACAGAGTACTGCATGACGAGTCATGTATGACTATGCATAGATCGCCTATTTATGTCCGGCTCATGACTATATCAGCCCATTTGAGAAGACTTTCAACACTTCTTAGACTTGTCTGACTGTCCATGAATGGTTTGATAATACCGTTACGAGTTACCAATGATATTTTTGCTGAGTCCGATCTCCGTCTACCTACTTACAAAGACAATTTTTTTTTCATTTTGACATTTGGAAGTCACTTGCGTGAGGTGTGTAGCGGAGTGCGACCCGCAAACACTGCCTTGGAGTCGAACGATTACAGCTTACGCGTTAGATTGATAAAACCGCAAGATAAATTTGCCAACGGAAAGACGAGCATGAGAGCCTTTCGTTTAACATAGAAAAGCGTGACCAGGACCTGTTAGACGGCCTGGATAAGAAACACGGTCATTGCCTTGCAGTCCAACCAGCCCGCAGTGGCGCACATATGACCATACCTATTTTGAAATGTTCCCTCACGGGCCAACAGCCTACTTGGCCAGCATTGTTTTGACAATCGTAACTGGTCAGTAAACGACTTTCCACACTTCTTAGACTTGTTACAGTTGAAAAAGGAAATAAGGATATTTCCCTACAGAACATAGAGTTATAAATGTCCGTGAAGTTAGCCAACAGCCAACACAACAGAAATTTGCAACGTCAATATGTTTTGTCCAAAATACGCATGTAGGTCAAGTCGCATACGAGGATTAAGAATTTGATGTTATTTGCAATGTCAAGGTCAAAGGTCAAGGTCAAATGAGCGAATCCCTCAATACTGACCTTATGTACCTTTTTGTGGACAAACAATGAGTTGCACTAATTTTTCAAGGGCACCAATCGAAAGAGCGCGTCAAAATGAAAGAATGGGTTTTTTCACGCAAAAATTTGATTAAGGTCACCTAACGTGTCACAATCGACGTTAAAACTACCGAAAACCCCTAAAAACATGACCTATGTACCTTTTTGTGGACAAACTAGACTAATGCGTTGCAACGAATTTTTTCAAGGGCACCAAATCGAAAAGAGCGCGTCAAAAGTGAAGATGGGGGTTTTCCCAAATTTCGAAATAAGGTCACCTAACGTCACCAAAACGACGTTTAACTACCGAAACCCTCAAAATCCAAACACTTCTTATGTAACCTTTTTTGTGGACAAACGATGCGTTGCATCGAATTTTTCAAAGTTGGCACCAATCGAAAGAACGCCGTCAAAAATGAAGATGGTGTTTTTCGCCGAAATTTATATTAAGGTCAGACCTGAACGTCACCAATTCGAAGTTAAATTACCGAAAACATTAAAATCGACCTTAAATGTACCTTTTGTGGACAACGAGGCGTTGCAAACGAATTTTTTCAAAGGCACCAATCGAAAGTCCAGCGTAAAAATGAAGATGGCATTTTTTCCCGAAATTTTATTAAGGTCACCTAACGTCACCAATCGAAAGTTAAACTACGAAAACCATAAAAAAATCGACCTTATGTACCTTTTGTAGACACGAGGCGTTTGCATACGAATTTTTGGCATAAGGGCACAATCGAAGAACGCCGGTCAAATGAAGATGGGGTTTTTCCCAAAACTTTCAACATTAATGTCACCTAACGTCACCAATCGACGTTTAACTAACCAAAAACCCTCAAATCGCGCTTATGTACCAGTTGTGGAACAACACGATGCGTTGTACGAATTTTTGCAAGGGCACCAATCGAAAAGAGCGCGTCCAAAATGAAGATGGGGTTTTTCCCGAAATTTTGATAGAAGTCACTAAACGTCACCATGCGACGTTAAACTTAACCGAAAACCCTAAAAAATCGACCTTAAATGTACCTTGTTGTGGACAAACGAATTGCGTTGCATACAGAAATTTTTCAAGGGAAAACCCCATCTTCATTTTGACGCGCTCTTATGAAAATTGGGTGGCCCCTTGAAAAATTCGTGTCAACGCATCGTTTGTCTCAAAAAGGTACATAAGGTCGATTTTGAGGTTTTCGGTAAGTTAAACGTCGAATTGGTGGACCTTAAAGTGACCTTAAATCAAAATTTCTGGAAAAACCCCATCTTCATTTTGACGCGCTCTTCGAATTGGTGCCCTTGAAAATTCGTGGCAACGCATCGTTTTGTCCACAGGGTACATAAGGTCGATTTTTGAGGGTTGTTCGGTAGTTAAAAAGTCGATTGGTGGACGTTAGGTGACCTTAATCGAAATTTCGGTGAAAAATCCCATTCTTCATTTTGACGCGTTATTTTCGATTGGTGACCTTTTTGAAAATTAAGTGCCAACGCTCGTTTGTCCTACAAAAAGGTACAATAAGGTCGATTTTTAGGGTTTCGGATAGTTAAACGTCGATTGGTGACGTTAGGTGACCTTAATCGAAATTTCGGGAAAAACCCCATCTTTCATTTTGACGCGCTCTTTCGATTGGTGCCCTTGAAAAATTCGTGCAACGCATCGTTTGTCCACAAAAAGGTACATAAGGTTCGGTATTCGAGGGGATTGCTCATTTTGACCTTGACCTTTGACCTTGACATTGAAAATAAACATCAGATTCTTAATCCTCGTATGCGACTTACGCTAGCATGGCGTATTTTGGACAAAAAATATTGACGTGCAAATTGTCTGTTGTGTTGCTAGTTGGCTAACTTCACGGACATGAGTTATAACTCTATGTTCTGTTATTTCAACAGCTATAGGTGTTGAAATGTGGAGGAGCCGTATACTTACTTATATAAACCTAAATCCATTTTCATTTTAAGCATATAAATATCCCTGTCCGAAGTCATTTCAATTCAGCAGGCGCTCCACTTGAAAAGGCACTAAATTACTCACTACTTAGCAAGCACTTCTTGATCATTCTTAAATGGTAAATTTCGTTCAAACTAGGGTTGCTTTTCAGCTTAAAGACAAGTTGCACCTGTTGCGAATGCATCAATCATTGTATTTATGAACTTCACATAGGTAGCTCAAACAACAACCAGGAGCGCAGCCAGGGGGCATAGGGATACCTCCCCATTGGGCCAACTTTCACACTAAAAAACTATTGGCGGTATCCCTTTTTGCGACTATTTAGGGACCCTGCAAAATATAGTGACTTAAATCAGGGGGAATATTGTTTTCGCGTTATTTTTCGTGGGGGCCCTGCCTTTTGCCGAGGGGGCCCCCTGGGGATGCCGTGCCCCCTCCTTGCAGAAGGTCTGGATGCGCCCCTGCCAACCACAAACATTTGATGAAACGAATCTCATAAATCGTACTTGAAGTTCGCTCCAAATGTCCGTAATATTTAGAGTATAATGCGATTTATAAGGGATTTAGCGACACAGTTGAACAATCAACGCAAAAAAACGAAATAATTAGAAACAAGAGCGCCAATGCCGTGCAAGTACCTACTTCTTTTGATCTCCCAGTTTTCCAAAATTATATACCCAAATTATGGGAAGTTGTTATTTTGTCTTTGAACTGATATTTGATTAATTCACGCCCTTAACTGATTAAGATACTGCATAAAGAGAAATAATAAAGGTCATTACCTCCCTTCAAACGGTGCCTTCAAACATGTATGCATCCGACAACTTCGTGACCTGTTCACCCTAGCTTAATATCAGGGCGTCACTTTTTTGTTAATAGTTATACCATAGTGTAAATACTAAAGACTTTAGTATTTACACTATGGTTATACTGTGGAGTGTGGATTGTCTTTAGTGGCTTATCGCATTCGAAGAAGCAGAATCGTGCAGCATCGTCGAAACCAACACCTGACTATGTTGTTACCACAAAGTTGATGACCCCCGCCGTCAGTGACAGAAGACTGTCTGTGTTTTAACTTTGGACTTGAGCTGTTATTGGGTCACCGCTGCCTGCTGCTCATTTACTTGAATAAACTAAACTAAACTAGACTGTTTCGACCCCCGCAGGTACTACATGGACCAGGGCTTGGCGACCTGATGACCCCCCCCCCCACCCCACCCGTCAGTGACCAGAAGACTGGACCTAGTTCTCGGCCCTGCCAGACTACATGGACCAGCGGCTTGGCGACCCTGATGACCCACCCGCTCCCTCCCCGCGCCCACCCCCACCGCCGTGCACATAGTTGACAGAAGACGTGCACCTGGTTTCGCCCACCGCACAGGTACTTACATGGTACCAGGGCTTGCCCGACTTGATGACCCCCCCGCCCCCCACCCCCACCGCCGATCAATGTTTGACAGAAGGACGGACCGGTTTTTCGGCCCCTTGCTAGGTACTACACCTGGACCAGGGGCTGGTTGAACCGGCTTCCGGCTTCCGGCTCGGCGGCCTGCGAGCCTGGCAGAGTCGGCCGACTCGGACAGCTGCGTCGGCAGTCCCGCAGCTACCTGTGGCAGCTGTCAAACGCTCAGCAGCCCGGCTGGGCTGCGTGCCAGGCACCATCGGCTGACAGCCAGGCGATGTGCATGTCTCAGGGTAGGTGCAGGCAGGTCTGTGACTACAGACGATATCAGGCACTGCGCCCAGGGGCACCCATCGCTGACGCAGGCGATTGTCACCGGTCAGGTGCAGCGGGTCCTGTACAGGACGATTACAGGCTGCCCAGTGCACCGCATCGCCGCTGAGCAGGCGATCGTCAAAGGGCATAAATAGGCTGCAGCAGGCTAGGCTGACAGACGATACAGGCGGGCCAGGCACCATCGCTGACGCCAGGCGATGTCAGGGGTAGGTGCAGCGGGTCCTGTACAGGGACGGATACAGGCTGGCCCAGGCAGCCCATCGCTCGACGCAGGCGATGGTAGCGTAAGGTGCGCAGGTCTTTACCAGGACGATACAGGACTGGCCCAGGCACCCCATCCGCTGAACGCAGAGGCGATGTCAGGGTAGTGCTGCAGTCAGTCTCGCTACCAGGACGATACAGCCGCTGGCCCAGGCACCCATCGCGACCGCACAGGCCGATGTCAGCATGGTAGCGCTTCAGCAGGTCCCTGTACAGGACGATACAAGGCTGGGCCCAACACCCATCGCTGACGCAGGCGATGTCAGGGTAGGATGCAGCAGGCCTGTACTACATGACGATACAGGTGGGGTGGTCGGGGGGGGGGGGGGGGGCAGCGCCGTATCAATGAGCGCGGGCAGACTAAACACTCGAGATGTTGCAGTGTAGCGAGTGTATCAGTCCTGGGTTGATAGGGTTATCAGTCGGGCACAGGAAGAATTGGTCAGGACTGTGGGACGATATCAGCGGGTAGGAGGGCATAGCGGGTACCGGGTACCCATATAGCGATGTTTGACTCCATTATCCAATATAGCGAGTAGTCATTGGATTATTGGATATTGTAAATGAAATGTTGTGATGCTCTTTGATGATGATGATGATTTGGGTTTAAGGGCGCCTCAACTGTAAAGTTATGTGGCGCCCATTTTGATGCTCTTTGCATTGGTTCCCTAACTCAAAATACACGCCTAAGCTCTGTCACACATGGGCAATTCCACAACAGCTCACCAAGGTAAGCGTGGAAGTTCATACCAACCTTTTCTGATTTCGCTCCCAAATGATGGACAACGTTATTCTTGGCGCTCGTTACCACGACTTTTTGAATTTGTTCGATCGTCAGGTGACAGGTCACGGGGTCACAAGCTACCTTCAGGTCAGTACAAATTATTGTCAAGTCAAAACATCAAACTACGTTTGACATTATATCTCTATGATGAAAATAGATATCGGGATTCGGGGTAATAGATATCTTATAAAAAGGACGTATCAATGAGAGATCTCACACGTCCTTAGAAAGAGGAAGAATAGTTCAGATAATAGTTCAGATTGTGATGAGATACAAATTTAACCTCTGTAAGGTCAAGATTTGATAGCTTGACCTTACAATTTCTATTTCAGTTTAAGGTCAAAAGGATTTGCCCGCTCCGGTTTTTTGTAATGTAAACAAAAGTTTGGGCATTTGTTTGGTAGTATGCATGCCAAATTTCGCGGTGCTATTGAAACTCATTAGGGGTTAACAGGGGTTACCTGGCATGACCTCATTTCACTAGCGTGTTCAAGAATCTCGACATTTCTCCAAAGTGTAGGCAATACGGGCATCCTTCGAAATCCGCATGTACACACATGATGGAGAATGCTACGTCATTGATTATGATTTCACCCATTGTCTGTGCAGATCTAAAGCGTATCGTTCCTTCCAGATGAACAAAACCCGGTACGCGCACAGGGATTTCTACATCACGGCATTCACACCCGCGCGACGAGGCGTCGAGACGGTGCCCATAATCGCCGCGACATAGCTGATTACTCCCAGATTTTCCATGTGTATTGTAATGATATTACGTGCTGAATAGCACGAAAGCATTTGTTTTGCTCTAGAAGATCTGGTCCGACCAGTAGGATTTAAACATACATGTGCCGATTATGGAGCCAAAAACGAACATCACAATAGGTATATGGCTAGAATAGGCTCATTGTGAAGCTCTTGGCGAGAAAAAGAAAATACTTTATGACAGACGGTATGCTCTAAAAACGATAATTGGTATTGATTGGCCCGAAAATATATGTCTTTTTTCGTTAACTTTTTGCATTGTCAGGTAACTGCATTGTCAGATAACGATACAATGCTATGTGTACTTAATTTTAAAATGACTGAAAAGTATTAAAAGTCTGATTGTGATATGAATATGCTTTAATTTGTAATGGACAAGATAATGATCGATGGTCTCTGAAACGTCACAAAAGAATTCTGAATGTCGTAAAAGACAACTGTGCCTGGTTGAGTCTGAACCTAGGATGACACCACTTTTCAACATTTTACCGTAATTTCAATCCACAACCCAATCCAGTGTAACATGCCTATTTCAAATGTTATCGTATATACATATTGAGGAATATCTCTAACGTTCCAACGGATAAACCATTATTATTGGCACAAGCATGAGGATTGGAGTCATATGGTATGCTGTGACATATGTTTGTAGACCAGGAAATCAAAACGTATCGCTTTTACAGTATTTTGTCTGATATTAGCGTTGGTTTCGCTCGGGATAAGTATTATAGTGAGCCTATTTCCAAGCCAGTCGTGTAGCGTGAGTGCCATGTTTTTTGCTCCATAGCCGGCACAGAAGACACATGTTTCCAAGATCGCGCTTTGTCAACCGATTCGAATTCCTATTCCTTATATGCAAAATAATTGTCTTTTGATAGATGCCCGACACGTTCAGAATCATTGAGTGATTCTGCGATACCAAATTTTTGGGCGTGCTCTCTCGAACTAATGTGCGCCGTGCGGCATTATCCGCGCCAGACTTGTAACGACCTTTTCTTTTTAGACGATTCAAGTCTGACTCAGCCAAATAACTGACATGACTCTTGACTCAGGTGTTGTTATTTTGTAATAGAGCCGACTCGACTCTTGACTCAACTATTGTTTCAAAAAATGAATCGACTCGACTCAAAAATAAATTTGAGTCGTCTCGGACTCATATCACAAGTTGAATTATTACTTGATTCAGGCATGTAGCCAGGATATTTATCGGGGGGGGGGGCACGTTAGTGGCAGATCGAATTTCGTTCCGTTTCGTCAGCAAAAAGTTGTTGACCGGGGAGGGGGGATAGGGTCGGGTCGTCAGCGGAATCGCATTTTATCTAGTGTAAACTGATTTGCTCAATGGGGGCATGCAGTGGCCCCTTGGCTACGTCCCTGTTGTAACAGACTCAATGTTTTAAGTCGACTCAAGTCTTACTAACGGCCGAAGAACTGACTAGACTCTTAACTCAAGTGCTGTTTCAAACAAATTGAATCGACTCGGGTCTTGACTCATTGTTTTGTAATTGAATCGACTCGAATCATGAGTCATGACATATCCAAAAATGTCTGACTCATGAGTCGATGCATGCATAACTCGACTCTGAGTTGGTTATAAGTCTGAGCCGCACCCTCTTGCGCGGTTGTGATGGTGATAAGGAATCCTATCGCGACAGATGTTCATCCGAAGACAATACGCTATAATAGCATCCCAAACGAAATTAACAATGAAATTAAATGGAATTAATCTCACAAATGCATTATACGAGACAGGTGCTTTCAAATGATGCTCATGTTGCCTACATTTGGATAAATGTCAAGATACGTGAACTAGCAGCCCGCAGGTCAAATGAGGTCATGATATTATGGCACCTGTTGAAAACCAATAAATTTAATCTGCTCCCCGAAATTGTGCATGCAAGTTACAAAAAATGCCCTAACTTTAATTCAATCACGTTAAAGGCGCATGTTCACCGTTCGTTTGTTACATTATCATTTTGTTCGCTGAAATGTTCCACTCCCGTATCTCTCTGGACGGCGTCTTCCAACAGCTGGTGCTGGAGGGGCATGGCGGGCGGGCGGCGGCGGCGGCCGTCAGGACGTCATCGCCGTGGACGACATCGTGCTCCTGGAGGGCACATGCAAACCGACCCCGCCGCAGAGCCGGCCCAGCGCCGGCGATTGCCACTTCACCCACGACGCCTGCGGCTGGGGCAACACCACCTCGGACGAGCAGCGCCAGCAGCGGTGGCGTGCGGCGGCGCCTCTCATGGGCCCGGCGCCGCGCATCCTCCTCACCGACCACACGTTCCGCGCCGCCACCGGCTACGTCTACTTCGACGTGTTCAGTCCGCAGGAGCGGCGCCAACAGCTGCGGCTGGTGTCACCGCTGCTGGAGCCGATCAGCGGCGGCCGCGCCTGCGTCCGCTTCTGGTTCGCGCACCTGTCGCCTTCGGAGCCGACTGAGCTGCGCGTGCTGCACGAGTCGGTGACGGCCGGCAGCGGCGGTGACGAGGCCGAGTTCGAGGCGGCCACCGTGCTGTGGTCGCTGCGCGCCTCCGAGACCGGCGCCCGCCGCCTCACCTGGCTGTACGGCCAGGCCGGCTTCGGGGCGACGCGCAGCTTTCGAGTGACGTTCGAGGGCGCGGCCAGCAAGTACGGCTTCGCGCTGGATGACGTCATCTTCACCGCTGGAGACTGTGAAGGTGAGCGGCAGCGGCAGCGGATGGTTTGTTATTGTGATATTGTTCAGTGTTTGCTCGGACTTCGGTCCTAGCTCGTTGGTGGCGGCTGTAAATAGGGAATCGGGAAAAACTAGTGTGAGGGTGCCTTTGAATATGGTAATGTTCTTGAGAAACAACTGTTCCATCTAGAACTCGTCGCTTTTATCTATACCGTCAAATAAGAGTGTCACACGAAAACGTTGTTGCACAAGAATTGTACACAACTAACCGAACAAAATGACAGAACAGCATAGCACGCAAAGATAGGACTGAAACCGATATGGTAAATGATGGGCTTCTGAGGCGCATATTGTAAGCAATGCCCAAACTTGCATTGTACGAAGAACAAGAAGTCGAAATGTCTTGGGCACATAAGGACTAAGGCATCTTGGCCCCATCCGAAGTTGTTTGGACCGGTGGTACTAGGCCGCTATCGCCCCCCCCCCCACACACACACCTCCTCAGAGCGACAGGGACTTTGTTTTAACGTAGGGGTACTCATTCTTGCTACTTCAACAAACACATTGATTCTCCCTCCGGAAGCTAGTGAGTTGTTAACACATCCCTGTGTCCTATCCAAGACGGCTCTCATGGCCTACTCCTATTTGCCACATCCCCTGTCCCGTCCGCTGGATTACGTAGATAAGAAACCTCGTGACATAGAGAGCCAAGTCAGACATAACCATGTCAAATGTTGCCACACCATGTCGTGCCAGAGGAAGTGGCCTGATATGCTGCATGTAGCGACGTCTTGCAATTTCCTCACGAATGAACGGCACCAGGCACCAGCGCTCTCTGTGTGACCTTGAGTGTTGCACTGAGGTCAAAGCACGAACTAACCCATGCCTATACCCCGGCATTGCTGCCACCGTTCGTGCAACACAGGTATCCCAACCAGGGGGACGTTTTCCCACTAGCGGGAAATAAGTGGACCGCAGGGGAATGACAGACTTCTCAGAAGACCTGGTCGAGTTCAACTCGAGTTGAAGGGTCAAATCTCAGAAGACCTGGTATCTGGCCCTCAAAGGGGAAGTCAATGGGTATTCCCCCGAGGTCGATACAGTTACAGAGTAGTGGTGTAAGACTCGGAAATTGTCCTTATCTTCACCGATCCAAAGTTCGATCCAATATGACAGTGTTGACCGAAAGGACGTGTCCGATGAGTCCAAAAATAGTCATTTTTCAACATCCTACGCATAACCATTAGTGATGTTTTTACTTATTTTATGTCCAAAATTACAATCACATCATCTTTCATTCAATTTCAGTTATTAATTAACCACACTTTGCCTAGAAAACATTCAGAGAAACACCAGCGCTGCAATATTGGCGGCTGAGTGTCTTATCATGCCACCGTTTAACCTGTTTAAGTGGCCTCTATATTGCCCCATATCTTGTTTGATCGCATGGCTTGATCTTGAGTAGTACCACCGGGTCACATGAGGTGCTTTAGTGAAAAGTCATCGTGATGTGGACCCTCGGGTGCAAAATATATCTGAATCTGAATCAGAGATCTCAGATCATCCAATTAACTGTCTGTAAAGATGTTAAAACTGCAGGTGGGCACAATCGTTCAATTGTTGATACATACCGGTATGCCTTTGACCGAAGATAATCCAAATTATTGTGGCGACCGCGGCCGAAGACCAGATATAGAAATCGGACTATTTTTTAACGTCCCAAAACTTGAACTCCGATTTACATCACTAATACAGACCATTGATTCATGCATTCAGAAATAAAAACGACTTGAGATCTCTATGACGCTTATTCGAGGCCCTTTCAAGTGCTCTGTGGATGAGATACCAGCCGATCTACAGGAGTTCATTGACATGACATTCAGTTCCAAGGCCAAGGATGAATTCCGGGTGGTCGATACGGAACGATTTCGAGCAAAGATGCGACTCATGTACCCGAAAATCTCAGGAAATGCAATGTGACAACCCATTCCATTTTCCTTAACATTTCTTTGCAAGCAGGCAATCTCATCTCTTGAAGAAGTTGATGAACCATTTTAAGAACGGAGAAAAAGAGACAAGCTCCAAAGCTGTTTCGATGGCTGAAACCTCCTTTTGTGTGTTTTTGCGGAGTGTAACTGCTCAAAAAAACCTGACATCCAAAAAATCGAGACTGTAGACTGATTAATACCCTCCCGCGAAGAGATAACCAGACCAGCCATCAGGGCGTACCACGATCTCAAAAAAGGTTTTTACTGGGTTACACTTTCTGCATATTCTTGTATTTTTTCCTAGTCCTGGTCTAAATATACCCCCCCACCCCAAAAAAAATAGATGCTTTGGGTTTGTTTAACGCTTTTCGTGATTTCCCTTGTATTAGTTTTGAGTTCTATTGTTATACAGCTGCATCATTGGAAGCTGATGGGCTGTCGCGTCTCCCTTAATGCTGATGGCATCAGGGCCTACAATCAAAGCATCACTGTTTGGTATATAGTTGCGCCCATACCGGGCGCCCGGCCCATGGCAGGCTCAGGGTCACCTTTGGTCCGGTCGGAAAGGCCGCCAAAGGCTTTGATTTTGGGCGTCCTCCTACAGAAGGCCAAAACTCATGTGAATGTTTATTCTTATATCAAGAAGTTATCGAAAGCAAGTTACTTTGTTCTTATTATTTTATATTATTTAAATATAAGTAAATGTATTATTTTCAGTCGTTATGGTGAAGGAAAATGCTGACGAATGCCCCCTTGCTCCGCCCTGTTCGGCCACCCAATCGATTTGGAAAATTGACAACGCTGTGTTCACTGCTGCTTTATTGAGACGTGATTTTACTGGCAATAGACTCGACTATTAAACTGAAGTCTCACTTTTCTTCTGATTATTTTATGATACAAAAATTATATTTTCAGAAGTTTTCAGATGTTTCAAAAACGGAATATGTATGATACAAACTTGTTCGATGTAAAGGTATGTGTACCACATTTTAAGNGGTGTTTCTCCGCCCGCGTCTCACAAGCGGAGAGACACCCAGTGACGTCACACACGTAGTAACCTTCCACGGCTTCAACACGTATTAACCTTGCGTAATATTGCGTAGTATTCCGTAGTAGGCGAAACTGGCGCACACTTGGTGATGTTTTGTCTTGCTTGAATTAAAAAAACTTTGCTACCATATCTGGGAGATAGCACTTTAAAAAAGGGAATACTTCAAATCGTTTAATTGCGGTGATACACGAAATGAGAATTTGGCAAATCGTTTAATTGGGTAAGTCAGGATAAAAAGGGTTTATCCTGACATGCTCCAAAGTCAGGATAAATTCGGATCTGGACCTATCCCATTGAAATACACATCATTTAATTTATACTGACAAAAATGTCAGGATAAATTAAATATCATCGCAATTCGAGCATATCCTGACAAAAAGTCAGGATAAGCCCGAAAAATGAGCACACTGCTTCTTCGGGATTATATCGCAAAAACATGATAAAACAAATCTAAGGGACTAGATATAATTTTTAATCGTCCTGTTATGCTCACCAAAGCAGCGCAAATACAAAAAATAACATTTATTTCATTTTTCATAATAATATAAAAACAGTTTGCGATTTCCACACACCACTAGATAATATAGCAGCGATTGAGCGCCAAATTCAGCGCAGTTCAGATATTTCCGTATTTATAAACAACACTGTACAGAGATTACCTAACACCAATGTAAACAATCCGATACAAAAACAAACTCTGATGGAGACAACTTCATCAATGGTTAGAGCGAAAAATCTTTCGGTCAAAACCTTTTCCTTTGGTCAAAACCTTTACGTTATATGCCTATTAATGAGCTTAAGTCAGGCATAATAATACATTTTTTATAATATTACAAATTTCGACAGAATGTTTGAACAAAATATATCATCATTTTACATAGTTGCACAACGCTGCAGTTAATTGATTTTTTACGTAGTGGTGGCGGACTCGTCAAGTCCATTGGCTGGAAGAAAACTGAACTTTGAATGATGATATTGGGCGACTGGGCGCGAATTAAAAAAAACGTGCTTCATGGTGCTTATCGAATCCGATTGTTGTTTAACATATACAATTTTATTATGAACAGACAGTGTCCCTTTAATTAAACTCGATCATTCATTTTTAATGCCATGAATTTTAAAGTGCTAAGCTTGGACGATATTGCTAAATGAGGCTGTGCATTATGCATTCATCTCGTGTCAAGTTGAAATTTTTAGACATGCTCCCACTCTTTGATACACAATCACATCTAAACAGCTGAAGGTTCCCACTACTCTTATCTCAAGTACTGACAACACTAAGCTGGTATGCTAACATCAGAAGATAAGCATCAACTGTTGTTTACCTCGGTTTTCTTTGGAACAATTGCTCGTATAAAAACTGATATTCTACTTCCATTTGGATCAAGTTGGTAATCGACATAGTCAAGCAAATAGTCAGTTCCGACCAACACGTCTCTCGTGGACACTCTGTTCGGATATTGTTTTTAGGTATTCTTACTTATACTTACTTAGTTTACGTACTACTTCTTTCTCGAAAGTCTTGCATCAACTAGTTTACGAAAATAACATTGTTAAATCCGTCTATAAACTTACGGTATATTTTCAACGCATATTTACACTTGTTGTCTATGTGATTTGCAATTAAAGGTGACGTCAACACTTGCCATAAGTCAAACATCACACTCTATATATTCATGGGCGAGTCCAAAGGCCAGTAACACTTCTAATAACAGTCCTTCGCCTTAATTGACGAAAGACGAGTAAAATCGTAGAAACCCGATAGTAAGGAAACTGGCCTGCTGACTTCCAAACTCCATTACCTTTTTTGCGCTGTAGCTGACTTGCTTTATATTATTTGCCTAGTTACATTTTTCCAATCACTCTACTCAGTTTCTCAGTGTTGTGGTCTCAAACTACACACCAAATTTCAACTTAATCGTTTCAGCCGCTTCTGAGTTAGGGAAGAGGAGAGTGCACTGTGACCGCGTAGAGCTTGACTTGCGCAACAATGCCATCATCATCATCATCATTTTATTTTCCAAAATTCGAACATATAAACACACACTGCAGTTTGCTGCGATTGTGCCAAGGCTTTAGAGCACCTATTATCGCGGCACCTCTCCTAACGTTCCTTAAATGCGCTTAAAAATAATAACAAAAAATACTTTTTCATTTTATACCTAACCGAGCGGACAACGCCCCCCACCACCCCTCCGCGTTAAGCCCATCAAAGTGTAAGGCGGTGCCCAGCTGCGCCCGGCCGCACAGGGACGCGTCTCGTCAACGGAATCTGTTGATTTTAGCAGGAACGTTTGAAAATAATTTTGCGACGCATCTCCATCGGACCTCCCCGAAGACCCCTGCCGTTAGAGCAGTATGTTGAGAATTTTTTCCGCGGCGGTTGAAGATTGAATAAGGGGATGATTCTGGGTTAATCTTGTTAAATATACTTCGATCTGGTACAAAGGACAAGCCAAAGATGAGCGAGATGTGTTTTTTCAAGCCTGAGCCACACTGCACCCTGGAGATTGAACTTTATTGCTGTTAAGGAGAACAGGTCCCATAAGAGAAAAAAGTCTGAGTCGAAGTCTAGTATGAAGAATGTTACCTCCTCTTACATCCGTAAGCAAATGTAATTTTGGCGGTTTTGGTTTGTTAGTTCTGGGCGAGCCTTGGTGGATGGTGGTTTACCGAATGGCTTCAGTGTAGATGGATTCCATGCATCGATGGTGTATAGGTATATAGTTGATGTTTGTTATGAGGTTAAGACGGCCCTGGGTGGAGTCGATTATCACGCGCATTTCTGAGGTCTCTGTTGGTGTTGTCTCGTTCTTGAATCAGGTACAAGTTCCTGATAAAGTCAGCGTGCTGTCTTTCGTCAGTAAGTTTGTAGAAATATGTAAGTTTGGATTTGTCTGCGGTTTTCAGTTTGTCCCAGCCAAGATTCATCCAGTTAGTCTTCGTTGGATGTTCTAAAAAGAGCTCCTGTCACCAGTCGTGCATCTTGTTTTGTAAAAGCGTATCTAGTCTGAAGTTGGTCTTGACTATCGTGAATTGTCCTCGTCATAAACGTAACGCCGTATTCCAAATGTGGTCGAAGTAAACATGGCATATAATGGTTCAATGTATTTTTTTCAGAGATGCTGGGCAATGGGTATACCTGACTCAGTGATGAGTGCTCGTTTAATTACAGTGTTTATGTGCGCTTTGAACTTCAAGTCTCTGATATTGTGAGCCATTAAATTTTGTGGGAGTGGTTATTGGTACATCATGTCTCCAAAATCGTAGTGTTAGTGGGGAGGCCATTCTGTTGCGAATGTTTGTTGGATTGTTTATGCTTGAGTTGAAACTGGATCAGCCACTTCCTTCCAAAACGAGCAATTCTATCCAGACGGTCTGTAGTATTCCTGTGTCCTCTGTGCCGTTATCATTGATTTGATAGAGAATAGGTTCGTCAGCAAATTTGAGTTTTTTTGCTTGAACTCCGTCTAGGTCGTTTAGGTAAATGAGTGCTAGTAATGGTCCTAACCACTGACCCTTGCGCATCCTGCATTTACCGTTCATCCATTAACTCTGGTGTTATTGATTTACTACTCTCTGTTGTCTATTGTGTAGGTATATGTGAGCCAAGTAAAATTGCCTGATATACCACTCGTTGTTTACATTATAAAGAAGCCTGCCATGCCATTATCCGGCAAAAAATATTTGAATTGCCAGATATATACAGTAAAATCTTGTGTCCATGATTTGGTAAAGCTCGTCAAGATACAAAAGCTATGTTTCAGTGCTTAAAATGGGTCGATATCCGCTCTGTTTATATGTTTTAAATGTGTTTGTTGTCAAATGCTTGTTAATGTGTTTGAATATTATCCGTTCAATAGTTGGCAGTGGCAACTGAGTAAACTAAGTTGGTCTGTTTTCTTGTCTGTGCAGACGGAGATCCCTTGTTCTTGAATATAGCTGTTATATTGCCTTGTTTCCATATGCTTGGGAATGTTTCAGTGGTCAGTGACTTGTTGAACAGTTTAGTGCGAGGATCTTTTATAAGTATTGCAGTGAGTCTAAGCATTGTGTTGGGAAGGTTGTCAGGCCCACACGATTTATTTACATTTAAGGCATTTAGATGGCTCAATGCTTCCTGTTGCGATATTACTATTTCTGTGAGTTCTGGTATTGCAGGTGTGTTTGTAGGAGGCTGTGGATCAGCGTGGTTTTGAGGAAGGTTGATTGTTTGCAAAGTATGTGTTCAAGAAGTTCAGCTTTTTCTTCGTCGTTGACAGTTAGGCTCGCCATTGTCTTCTACAATGTTGGAATCGTGCCCTTTTGTCCTACCGATAAGCTTTTTTAAGTTTAGATGATTACCATAATGAGGATGAGTTTGTTTTTTTCAGTTAGTCCCGTGTACTGTTTTCTAATGTAAAGTTTCCTTTGAGACTTTGTTTTAGATCTGTGACATGATTCCTCTGTATGTTTCACCTTATTTCCAAGTTGTAGTCGGGGTCGTTTCTTGGCAGTCTTGAAAGTCTGGTCAGTATTCTTATGGTCGTTCTTTTTCTGACGTCAGCCAGGGGTTTGTCAGAGGTCTCACAAGTACTGTCTTTTTTTGTATTGCCTGTGTAGCTGCTGAGATCACTGTTTCGTTGAAGTCCCTGGCTGGCAGAGTCAATGTTCTTGTTAATATAGTATCCCAGTCAGCTGAATCAAAGTCTGTAATTAGTTGGAAGTCTTGAATAGTCCAGAAGGTTTTGTAAGAAGTCTGATTTCGTTTGTCTATGTTGATTGTAGCATATATGGGCAAGTGATCAATTCCTGAGAATGATGAGAGAGTCCCAGAGTCAAGGACGTTGTCTGGGTTGGATACTATCAGCAGATCTCTTAGATTAGCCAGTGTTTGAGATGCGAGTTGGTTCTGTTATGAGTTGTTGTAAGTTGAGGGATTCTATTGTATTGGAGAAAAGATAATCAAAACTGGTCAAACCACTAGCAAAGACTGATTTCTTGGTTGAAAAAAGATGTTGGCCTACGTTTGAAGTCCCAAGATTAATGTGTTTTTGGGGTGTGTTGTTGGACGTTTTAAATGTTGTCACTTAGTTTTTTCCAGAAATCTGTATTAATTTTGGTCAGGTTTGGAGGCAAGTATACAACACAAAGAGGAAACATCTGATTATCTTTGTTCTACACCATATCCATTCAAACTCATCTGAATCTAGTTCTGTCAGGTGTTTTACTGGTAGATTATCTTTTACGTATACAGCAACACCACCTCCTTGTCTTGTTCTGTGCCGTGTATTGGACGTTGGTAAACCGTCAGTTGGTAACTGTCGGGTTGGATCGCAGAGTCAAGTTTAGTTTCTGTCAAAGAAGTATGTCAAGTCTTTGAGTGTGTGGCAAATACAGTAAATCATTTTATTCTGTGTGGTGGCAGTTATGCTGTTTGATATTTGCATGTGCTATTGTCAAATGTCTTCCCTGTCGAGTCTCCTGACCTGGTTCCATTCTATACACCCATCGGTAGCAGGACTGGGTGTTGAGCAGGAGATGTATAGTTTGCCAACAGATGTGTTATTTACTGTGATGAAAGAACTGGACAAGGGAAGGTTCGGCCATCCATCGGACTTACCGAAGATCCTAAAATGATAGCAGATTCTTAAGAAGAGTCATGCAGTAGGTCCCGCAGAGCGGTGGAGTCCGTTGATGGTCCTGGAGGTACGTGGGAAGCATTCCGATGGAGAGCAGCAACCATCCCGCCGCCCGAACACAAACAGAGCATGAAACGCAGAAGTCATATAAGATTAGGGCTCAGTGGTGTGCGTGTATTGAAATGCAATACTCCGATAAATAAAGACCTCGAAAAGCTACAGTATCTGGCAACTTTTGCGAGATGTTATTTGCTAGAGTAAAACATCACGGAAAACAGCGATTACTTTTCTTGAGTGCTTATTTTTCGCCAGCTAGAGAAAATCTGACGGCGAACAAATGCAAAAATTAGCTACGGTGAAAAAATGCAAAAACTAGCTATGACGCATGCTATTGGTCCGACGAGTCCAGGAGACCGAAAATAATCTAATTTGATAAACAGATCGTGTTCTATGCCAGCTGTTATAGCTCATCTGCCATTGTCAAATGACGAGTGCAAACTGCAAGAGATCATCAGTTGTTGCAAGGGGCGCAGCCACTCCGCCAACGGTGGGAAGGGGGGGGGGTGGGGCGTACTCGCGCGGCATGCCCAGAAGACCCAGGGCACCCCTAAACAAAGGCCTCCCCTTCCCCGGAAATTGTCCGTGAAAAATATCACCAAGGATTAATTAATCCTTGGTAATATTTGTCACACATTTTTTATATATTTAAAACATAGTGGCCATATCAAAATATGGTAGCCTTAAGGCCGATATATTTTGCAGGGTATCTGGTACCTAGTAACTACTAGTGTTGCCAATCGATGCGAATATTTTTGGAAACCCGGAGTTGTCCGAATATCAGTTTGGTTTTGGACGAACAAAAACATATTTCTTTGGACATTTTCGGACATCCAATGCCCAAGGGTGGCTTGAGAAAATCACTTACCCACTTTTTATCAATCAATGTTTTCCTTTATCAATGGATATATGATTAATGTGGCTTTCGGATATCATATTTGTCATGAATAAAGAATCTGAATCTGAATCTGATAACTGTAGCAATATTTGTCAGAAATGTTTATACTTATGCATATATTTGGAATGATACACTGAATGTTTTACATTCCATATAATATTTTGTTTCTGCTTTCGGTTATATTTCAGACAATGATTTTCGGACAGTTTCGGACAGACAGCTGAGCATGGTCTTGAACATCGATCGGACATTGGACAAATATTTTTTTTTGAAACTGGCACCATTAGTATCTACCATAAATGGTCGCAAACAGATCAACGTCGCCGATAATATTTTAATGTGAAAGTCGGCCCAAAGGGGCGGGGGGAGGAAAGTGTCCCCTCTGCCCCCCACTGGCTGCTCTCTTCAATTGCTACCCTTCCATAACAGATTCTATAAACATGTTCCATTATTCTTACGGCTATGCACTTACCAGTTACCCTTATATAATACAAACGGTGAACACGAGCTTAATAAGAGTGCAGGGTTCGCTCGATATCGCTGCACTTCAGACTGGAACGCTCGGCTCGGCGACTGCCGGGGTGACACCGCTCGCTCGGGCTCGGCCGCACTGGCCGGCCGGGGTGACACAGCTCGGCTCGGCTTCGGCGACTGGCCGGCCGGGGTGGCACGCTCGGCTCGGCTGCGGCGACTGGTCCGGCCGGGGGTGACACAGGCGTTCGGCTCGGCTCGGCGACTGGCCGGCGGGGTGACACAGCTCGCTCGGTGGGCGCTGGCCGCCGGGGTGACACAGCTCGGCTCGGCCTCGCGACTCGGCCGGCCAGGGTGGACACAGCTGGCTCGGCTCGGCGACTTGGCCGACCGGGGTGGCCACAGCTCGGCTCGGACTCGCGCGACCTGGTCCGGCCGGGGTGGCACAGCTCGGCTCGGCTCGGCGACTCGGCCAGGCCGGGGTGGCACAGCTCGGCTCGCCACTGGCCGGCCGGGGTGACACATGCTCGGCCTCGGACTCAGCGACTGGCCGGCGGGGTGGGCACACGCTCGGCTCGGCTCGGCGAACTGGCCGGCCGGGGTGGCAACAGCTCGGCTCGGCTCGGCGATGGCGGCGGGCGTGGCACAGCTCGGCTCGGCTCGCGCGACTGGCCGGCCGGGTGACACAGCTCGGCTCGGCTCGGCCACTGGCCGGCCGGGGTGGCACAGCTCGGCTCGGCTCGGCGACTGGCCGACCGGGGTGGCACACAACACCGTGCCACTAGACCAGACCGGCGCGAACAGCATCTACCACCGCAGGCTAACAGCACTCCACTCTGGTACTTAACTAGACTATAGCGTCATGTACAGTCGGTCTATTATGTATCTTCCCCTTTTTAGTTTCTAAAACTCCTCTAATTTAAATTCTTGGAACATGAGGATGTCTAAGGGAACATGTGTACCTACTAAGCAAGTACCACTGGTGCCCTAAATCAGTCTTTCATGTGCACAGAAGTGAAATTAGATGAGTTATAAAAACTAAAAGGAGATAACATAATAGACCGACTGTCACAAGGGCCTCGGCTAAGGAATTCTCACTGGGGAGGGGGGGGCAATTCGATAAAAAAATGCTTACAGGTATTATGGGTTAAGCCACAGCACGTACAAGCAGGACTTTTTTAGGGAAGTGGGAGTGGTAAATATCATAAGTTTCCGCTCCTCAGTCAAAATGTTTGTTGACCGGCGGGTGTGGGGAGGGGGTAGGGTCGGATGTCCAGCAGAAAATCGGCATTTATCTCTAGTGTTAAATTGGTCCTGCATCAGGTGGGAGCAATGACCCCGTGTGTCCCTTATCCACGTAATTGACTCTCCTTTACATACCATAGGTACGGTACAAGTGTGAGACAAACAAGCGTAAACAGAATATATAGTATAATACAATAGTGAAAGCTGAATGAAAAAATGCTAAAATTAAACGCGCCATCTTCGAAGTCACACATGTTGCAATGTCGGATTTTTAAACACAATTGGGGACCGACACAGCATACGGAGTATAAGTTGATCTAACTGGCGCCATAGCTTTACCAATACAACTAAATCGGTGCCGAACATAACACTTTCCTGAACGGAAGATCTAAGCATTTTCAAGTAATTTTTAACCCAGGCTCTGCCGGTGGCTTGCGAGAGGTTAGTCGTGGCCAGGGAAGGCATTTGACAGCCCCCTCCCTCGAACGAAAAATCGGCTCAATGGGGGAAGGCAAAATCAACAAATGTCGTTACATAGCTCGTCTTAAATTCATGTCGAATTTGTCAAAACTTTACAAAGGAGAGAAAGATTAGTTCGCCGATATTCCCCCGGTTTCGTCATGTGATGTGATGAAGGAAGTTTTATGTAGGGTATAGTTCCTAGAAACAACGAATTTGGTAGAAGCTTGATTTCCTCGGATCACCGTGGCTGAAACCATGTCACCACCATGTAGGTGTCAGATGCCTGAGCTAAGGCCAGAAACAAGGGAGAACCCAGAACTGCAAAACAAAAAGTGAAATCCCCAACAATATCAAACAAAAAAGCAAATTCATTAGGTTTCAATTATTTATGAATAAATTGGTGAAATAATGAACTTCCTTTCGTAAAAGTTTTTTTGCTTTTGAATTATAATTTACGTCAATTATTTGCAATATTTCAGGCAGTTTTGGGGCTTTGGCCTTTTATTCCCCTGTGATCTGGCCCATTGGGGCCCAGAAACAACATTGGAGATTTCCGAAAGCATGCTTGTCTGGGGACCAGACTCATCATATGGAAGGCGCTGGGGGCCACCCCAAACGTTATAAATTGACTGCTGTGGTCCACGCTAATTTCGCACCGACGCAACGAGGGGATGGGTATCGTGCTCAAGGATCTCGTAGCTTACGTTAGGTGCTTGTTTGAAGGCGTATTATTAGTTTAAGTTACAAGCAGTGCTTCAGTACGCGATTTAATATACTTTTAACCCTAATTCCGTGCTAGGGAACGGGCAAGATTCTGACCTTCCCCCAGTAGTTGTTCGCATGTCACTGGTCAAAACCGTTAAATCCTTAGCGTCTTGAAACTTCGTGACTTTTCCTAGAATTGAATGACGCGAGATGTGTTACAATTCTTAAAAATACGCCTAGGAGAGGCGGCTCCAGGCCTCTCCTAGCTTTTGGGAGGTCGCTACGAATGCGGTTGTGTGGCGCAAACTTCCTTCGTTGTTTGCGGTGGAATAAAAGTGTCAGCAACTATGCCACAGCTATATACATCTTACTCATTTGGATAATACATATTTTGGGGCAGAGGCGCACTCAGGTACACAAAATGGGAGGCGATATCCTCGTCAAATTAGGCCCAACTTCAATTAGTAAGATGATAAAGGCGTTCGTACAAGGTGCCCCTCCCCACGCTATTTACCAGGATCCACCTATGGTGAATATATTACATTAAACAAATTACAGCAACAAAGCCCACATGTGACGTTCTATTAGCACGAACAGCACATTTTTAAGATCAGAAAAAAATCCTGAGTATGTCTATGATTTTTAATTTTTTGCATTTGTCCCTTGGCATATATGAAAACCACTTGTATAGGCAAGCTCAAAACGTTTCGTGCATGAACATCGGTCGAATCACATGGCTGCAAACGATCTTAAAAAGCCCTGGCCCCACAATTTTTGAACAAAAAAATGGGGATTAGAAAGATAGATTATTGTCACGACGAATAAAATGGTGTTGTCTCATTGAAATCGACCCAGCTGCTTCAGATCTCTGGGGGCAGGAATCTGCCCCCCAGACGGTAACATTATTATGGCCGCCAGCACGATAGACCAACACGTATTGTCTCTTACGAAACTTATTTGCTCCACTGGGGGCACAATTTGTTCCTGGGCAGAAAAGCCAAGCATCTCTGTGGCGAAATTTTCCCTCCTCCTCTCAATTAAGCATGCTATTGCGGGCCTATATAGTAAAAAAACGTCGGGTGAACTGAAGGTATTTTTGTAAAGACTGAGTCATATCTTAATGTATCATAGTGCCCACTCGTAACAAATAACTGCAGGTTTCACTGAGGGGGCAAATCGCGCTCCACTGGGGGGGCAAATCCCTCCACTGGGGGGGGGGCAATTGCCCCCCCCCCAGTTAACATGTTATCCGAGGCCCTGCTGTACAGGCGCCGTCCGACCACAGTTCCCGAAATTTTGACTAAGTGGACGCACTATACAGTAAACACGAACCTCTCAGCATAGGCATAGGAGCCGCGGGACGGGACAGGGGGGGGGGGGCAACGCCTCCCTCAACTTTCGAATCTCAGTACCTAGTCCAAATTAACAAGGCATAGTCAATGTAATTAGCCTGGTGGGGGAGCCTGAGGGGTTCGTGTTTACTGTATAGTGCGTCCACTTAGTCAAAATTCGGGAACAGGGGTGGTAAAGTGTTCTGTCCTTATGGACAAGGTCGGGGACAAAATGTTCATTCTGATGCGGTACCCGGGGGCAAAATGACAGTAAAGAATATTACTATGCCATTCCTGTGAAGCTAAGTGATAATCCTTAGAAATGATGTTTGTCAAAATCCACATTAGATGTATTCTCTATCACGATATCATAATCACGTCAGTCGGTATGTATGATTCACCTACATTTTTAAAAATTAGCAGTTGCGTTTTCAGCCTTTGATTTCCAAATGATTTAGTTTCACCCATATTTTCGGAACGAAAAAAAATGTAGTATACCAGTTCTAGTAGTAAGTAGGCTTTTGTCCCCGGACCTGGACCGGGACCCAGCCCGTGGTGTATTTTTATCATAGGATTTACTGACGTCAGAGGATTTTTAGTGTTTCACCAGCGGACTTTGAAGGATTTACTATTAAATAGTAGAAAATTGGGGCATGTCAGTATTTAACTTCCAGCGGTAGTTTGGCAATTGCGTCATTTATGGCGCATTGTATAGTTTAATTCGTTTGTATACAAACAAAGTGAAAAAATTATCTATCACCGAAACGACTAACTTTATCACCGAAAATGATTTACACTTCACGAGATGTGCAACATATGAGATTATGGACGATAGATGTTTTATAAATATTTAAAATGGTCCAAGGGTAGGTTAGGCTTAGGTGTGCTTAGGTGATATTAATTTAGGTGTGGTTAGGTTAGGTTAGGTTAGGTTATGATAAAAGCTAGAAAAAAATCGGTAGCTTTAAGATGGAATGTCAACAGAAAATGGTCATTTCGGTGATAGCTCAAGCATTTCGGTGATGGAATAATCCCCTGCCCAAACGAATAGTGAAGGTGATTGTTGTCCTATCAATCGCACTTTCAACCGAAACCGCGCTGACGACAGTCACTGATCACATCCTCAGCGCTACCGACGGCGGTGAAATATCACTTCTTTGCCTGATTGACCTAAGCAAATGTTTTGACGTGATTAACCATGACATTCTGCTTCGCAAATTGCAACTGTACGGTATTGACACCACGTGGTTTAGCGCGTACCTCCGTGGCCAAACGCAGAGTGTGGAGCTCAGGGATGGCGCTGGTCGTACACAGACTTCACGGCCGCTCGCCAACTGCATGGGCGTGTTCCAGCCTCCAGGGCTCTGCGCTGGGCCCACTACTGTTTACCGTGTTCGCGAACGACCTGTCATTATCATTGCCCCCAGATTCCCCCGTATAAACTCAATACCATATACCAAAAAACAAATCAAAGAAATCGCTAAAAATCACATGATCTGTGAATATGAATAGCTTTCCTGCTTGCCTCACAGTTTGAAAAAAAAACACTTTCCCTTGTAATTTGCTCATGCATGTTTATACCTGAATAAAGAATAGACAAAATTAACAAAACACAATAGTAGACAACAACATAACAAGTACTACAAACATAAATAGTAACACATACCATAAAAAAGTGCAGCAATTTATAACAATACAACAACACAATAGTGCAAACAAACTAGTATGTTGTACAAAAACTAAATAGTAATAGAACATCCATTTAAACATGTTTAAGATCACTTCATTTTAGTGTTCGTTTTGATATGGGCGAAGCACCCCGACTAAACTGGCGCTGGAACCCGCGTGAGACCAAACAGCAACAAGCATTGGCTTAGCTGGAGGGGACTCTCGGGTTCCAGCAAGACCTCTGCTTTGCCTCGACCAGGACCTGCCTTCCCCAACCCTTTATGTATGAAAGGTGTCATATGTGCGCGTGTATACGGTGTATTGTGGTGTGTGCACTGTGTGCTCCCGTTGCTCCGTGGCTCATGTAGCCGTGTGAGCATTGTGAGTGGTGAGTGTGTTGAGTATGTGTATGTGTTGTGTGTACGATGTGTGTGGTATGTAAGGTGTGTGAGGTGTAAATTAAAAAAAAATATATATATATATTCCGAGGGAGCGTTAGAGGTGCAGTATGCAGACGATACGCAGATCGTGGTTTCGGGCCGAAAGTGTGAGTTACCGGCACTCATCTCATGCATGGAGGCCTCCCTTGCATCCCTCGACAAGTGGTTCCACGCGAATGCTCTCAAAGTTAACGCTTCAAAAACTCGGCTTATTACTTTAGGGAACCGCCAAAATTTGCGCAATCTTCACAATTTGTATGTCTACTTTCGAGACGCTGCTCTCGTACCTTGTAACGAGGTGAAAAACATCGGAATTATTTTTGACAGAACCTTGTCTTGGGATGATCACGTGACCTCCATCATTCGCCGCTGTATCGGAATGTTTGCCGGTCTCTCGCATGAGCGTCACCACCTGCCCGATAGTGTCATCAGGACACTGGTGTCAGCTCTCGTTCTCTCGCAGGTCCGCTACTGTCTCTCAGTGTACGGTAACGGCTCACATAAACATTATGATAGAATCCAGAAGATTATCAATTTTGGCATTCGTGTGATCTTCGGGAGGCGCAAATTTGACCACGTTTCTGACCTGCGGGAAAGGCTGGGCTGGCTCCAGGCTCGTCAACTGTCCGTACTATGTTTAGCGCACAAGGTTCTGAAGTACGGGGAGCCAGAAGCGCTAGCATCTGTCCTCCAAGTGAATAGTGTCATGCGTGAGCGAAGCACCAGGCAGGACAGTCTGCTTCATGTTCCCCGATCTAGGACGGAGGCCGTGAAGAGAACGTTTCTCCAGTCGTTCTCCAGCTTGTACAATAGTATGCCGGCTTGGATCGCGAGCTGGACCGCGGAGCTTCGGTCGAGCTACTAAAGCTGCCAACTTTTTAGCCGCTGCGGCTGCAGAGAGGATGACTGTCGCATGACTGCTCTGGGCATGCCGGTGTACTGAGTGTATGGTTGTTTGTCATGTCATGATGTGCTTCAAATAGCGAATGCAAGTGTCAGTTGTTCACTCCCCTTGTGTTTCCCATTTTGACTCGGGGCTTAATAGCCACTACTTTAGTGGATAATAGGGTGACCGGTTTTGCACGTGATGTTGCAAAGTCATGCTCCCCACATCGAATCTGGTGCATTTTGAT